>CAUYLG010001898.1:0-32038 GCA_963573385.1 Cacajao melanocephalus | reverse complement strand
ACCCTAATCTCAGAGATGGTATGTATGTATGTATGTATGTATGTGCAGATCGTGCAGGTTTGTTACATAGGTATACACGCGCATGGTAGTGGTTTGCTGCATCCATCGCCCCATCATCTACATTAGGTATTTCTCCTAATGCTATCCCGCCCCAAGCCCCCCCCCCCCCCCCCGTCCCCCCCCCCCCCCCCCCCCCCACAGTCTCACTCTCCCACACACATTCCCACCCACCCACGAATTCTCACACACACCCATACACCCACACACATACACAGTCACACACACACACATTCTCACACACACACAGTCCCACACACACTCTCATACACACTCACACACTCTCACACACAGGGAACAACCAACTCCTCCAAGGACGCTGAGGTACCTAAGGCTCTTCATGCCCCCACCCCTGGCCCTCACACATTAAAGGCCCCCTCTCTAGCAGACCTTTGTTACTCCAGAACTGGGGGCAAGCAGATGGGCGTGCCCACATATTCTTGGCTGCGCCTCTCAGACCCTTCCTCTGCCTCTGTCCCATCTCCTCCACACTGATCATCCTCCTCCTTCCTCCAACAGGACCTTGCCCCTGACCTATTTTTTTTTTTTTTTTTTTGCCTTCGATCTCCTTTCATTGCCCTCCCCTCCAGCCTACTCTCTAGTCTCCTGTACTGAACCTTTAAAGAAAACTCCCATAGACTCTGCTTCTCCTCCAGCATCTAGACATGGCCACCATCTCCCAAGGACAGAGTGCATTTGCCTTCTTCCCTGCTCCCTGGGCACACACTGTCTGCCACCACACCCGAGCTGCCCCTCTGTGACACCTAAGGGCTCAAGCCAGTGGGTCTCCTCAGTTGCCCCTGCCCCACAGTGTTTCCTGCTGGCCCCACACTCTTCCCAGAAGCTCTCCCTCCTTCCTCCTCCCTCCTCCCTGGTCTCACCTCCTCAGCTTCCTCCCTCAGCTCCTCTTCCTCCACCTACTCTGAGGCCTGGGAGTTCCCAGGCTGTGCCTCCGCGCTCCCACCTCCCAGTCATCTGCACTGGCTCCTGCATTGCCAGAGCCCCTCCACAGGCTCTGCACTGATGCCTCCCCACCCTCAGGCCAGGCAGGACTTCTCAACCACAGAACTCATTTGAATTAGAACAAACCAAGTTACACACACAAACCGCATCACTGCTTCAAAGACCCACAGGCAACTGGAAAGGGACCCAGGGAAATTCAAAGGGTGATGAAACCGTTCTCTACTTTGATTGTTGTGGGGTTATGTGACTCTGTGCATGTGTCAAACTGTGCGAACTGCACACCTAGAAGGATGAGTTTACTGTATGCAAATTATACCTTAATACAACAGGATGGAAAAAAGTCCCATAGGCTCCCATCATGTCTAAAACTAAGATGACCACCTTCTCCCAAACCAGCTCCTCCTCCATCAACCAGCTTCTCTCCCGGATTAGAAATCCCAGACATATATCCAGCCAGTTGGTCAGTCTAGATATTCCACTTGCATATATTCCCTTGAATCCATGCCTTCAGTTCTATCTCCCCTTGGGGCTCAGGCCATCCTCACTTCTCACAAACCACCTCCATGGGGTCCCACCCCTCCACATGTGCAACTCCAGAAAAAGCACGACCCTCACTCCCTCACTCCCACCAGCTCTCCTTTCCACTGGCTCTCCCAAGTTCCTGGCTGTTGCTTAATAGGAATGACCGAAGTATCTCCAGATGCCACTGTCAAATCAAGGCAACTCTCTATCTAAATATTCCTGTCTAATTCTGCACACAGCTCTTGTTTCAACAGACAAAGATAATGACTCAGTGTCCATGGTTCTTACTGGAAAATTATCCTGCCAAGTTTTGAGCTTCCCAATAATAGACTTCTTTAAACTTCTCCTTGAGAAAGAAGTGACCTTTCTTCCTGATCCTTTTCTACAGGCAACCGAGGGCACCCAAAAGATCCCCTACTGACCAAGGAGTGTTACAGGAAAATTCCAATACATCCCCACAGGATCAATTAAGAGAACTTCATTGAATAGACTTGGATGGTTTTCCTTGCCCTGTGCAAGAAATCCCTGTTTCTCAGCTTTTCTGCATGCCTATCAGTTTGGGACTTAAAAATTGGGGCATAAATTCTGCATCACACTGAAGACAAAATTAAGACTTAGAAGTAAAGCATCTTTCTCTACACACACATAAAAATGTCTCTTTGGCGAGCAGGCTGACCAAAGGAGAAAAGAAAAGGCTCACCAACTTTGACACTGATGCTTCAAACAACAACAAAAGAACTCCATAAATTATACCCGCGTCCAAGCTGCACCCTCAGACGGTATATGTAAAAATACACGTATATTTGTTTGAAATGCACCCACTCACTCCTTGCAGATGTGGGCCTGGCCCCTTTGCACATCACAAGACACAGAGATGTCTGAGCAAAAAGTGAGGATGAATAAAGCATCTCCTTGCAGAACCACTTGTGGATAGCTGAGTTAGCCTTTGTGCCAGCACTCAGCTTGAACATGTTTGCTCTTTTAAAACTGGCCCATAGTTATTCATGCACAAATCCCCTAGTCTTGCAGTGTCCCCAAAAAAACTACCAATCTTCCAATTCCCCAGAACCCCCAACACAGCCAGTCACTGCCACACATCTAGCAAGCACAGTACATGCCCATGGGCGTCTACCTCCTAACTTTCTGCTGGCAGGTTTTGCCCTCCTAGGTGCACAGGTAGCCCCATCTACATGGCTTCTACCACTGGGTTAGGGCAGGAGGCACAACACGACCCTTTGCCTAAACCTCTCACCTACTCATGGGCAGGTCCCAGAGGGGCCACGGGCAGCATAGGAAAACTCTTTTTAGAGTCTTACCTCAGTGGTTCTCAACCAAGGGAGATTTTGACCTCCAGGGGACATGTGGCAACGTCTGGAAACATTTTTGATGGTCACAACGGCTAGAAGGGGCGGGGAGTGGTGCTAGTCTAAAACACAGAAGCCAGGGATACTGCTGCACATCCTACAATGCATAGGCCAGGCCACCCCCCGCCCCCGACCCCACGACAGAATTATGGGTCCAAAACGTCATTAGTCCACAGGCTAAAAAACTTTGTCTTAGATAACACACTGGCTCTGAGGAAGGCACCCAGACTGCCCGGTTTACCTTTCCTTTGAATCGCTCAACATTAGGCCCCAAATCATGACGATTCTGCATAGTCCGCACTATTTGCAAAGCTGAGCAAGACACTCAAAGTCATCGCCTGAGCTTTTTGTTTTTTTGTTTCGGGTTTTTTTTAACATGGAATCTTGCTCTGTTGCCCCGGGGGGAGTGCACTGGCGCCATCTTGGCTCATTGCAACCTCCGCCTCCCAGGTTCAAGCGATTCTCCCATCTCAGCCTCCAGAGTAGCTGGGATTACAGGCGCCCACCACCACATCTGGCTAATTTTTGTATTTTTTTAGTAGAGATGGGGTTTCCCCATTTTGGCCAGGCTGGTCTCCAACTCCTGACCTAAGGTGATCCACCCGCCTCGCCTCGGCCTCCCAAAGCGCAGGGATTACAGGCATGAGCCACCGCGCCCAGCACCTGAGTCTTAAAAACGCTGCTCCTGTAGCTCCCCTTTTGTCTCTCCTCAGGAGAAAGGCTTTCCTCCGAAAGAAGAGTCTCCGAAGAGCCCTCCTGCCAGGAAGACCCACCCATCCACAGCGTGACAACTGGCAGGCTGGCATCAATGCATGTTCAAATCCTTTGGCAATCAGGTAGGCCTGGCATGACGAGCTTTCCAGTCATATCACGTAGATAGATCCAAGGCCCAAGTGAACGTGCACAAGTTTTTCAACAGGCTGCAGACCCGACTCAGGCTGGAAGACTGTACACAAGCCTCTCACCCTTCAGGAAGATGATATCCTGCACCCGAATGGGGAGTCCCAACACCGAAACCTGCCGCTGCAGCATTCCCCATCGCCCAAGGTGGGTTTGGCAGAGGGGCTGTTACCTCTGTGCAATGGGTAGGAATGATCCTTGGAAAGGCTGGAGTTTAGGGGAGTAAGCCCAAACCACTCACAAGACCCCCAATGTCTGGAGAAGTAAGAGGAAAGGCCAAAGAAAAGCAAAACGAAAAAAGGATCAAAAAGGAACCCCCGTCCCAAGTCCACCCAAAATTCCCACCTGTGATGCCCAACAGCTGGCTCCAGTCAAGGAAGTCAAAGTTCTGACCCAAACCTGCAGCCAGGGGCAGTTAGAGCTGCACGACCCACAGAGCAGGGGAGTCTGGGAGTTAAGAAAAACGTTATTAGAAAGCGAGCCAGGAAAGCTGTATTGGCGACCAAAGGGCACAGGCAGTGGGCGATTAGCAGCGGGAAGGCGGTCGGGCAGGCAGCGGGCGTGTTCCAGGGACCCAAGGCTCTGCACGCGGCCCTCGTCTCCTCCCCGAAGCAGGACCGAGGGGCTGAGGTGGACACAGGGACGGGAGACGGCTGCAGAGGACCCACGCTGCACCTGAGGCGCGCCCACTGCGTCCCGACCTGAAGCTTGCGGCCCGCGAACTCGCCAGGGGAAGCCGTGCTGTCACATGAAAACAATGCAAGAAGGGCTCAGGTGGGTGTTGAGCCCAGCTCTGGCCGTAGCCAGACGGCGCCCCGGCACGCGGCGGGCCGGGGGGTGGCAGCCTTACCCGGCTGCAGGAAGCTGGGATCCGCGGTCACCTTCTAGCCGCCTTTGGCGATTGCAGCTGCGCTGACGCCCACCACGCGCTCCGGATCTATTTACCAACTGGCTGGAGCCCGGGGAGGCCCAGCGCCCAAGCCCCGCCCCGCAGGGCGCTCCCATTGGCTGCGCCGCAGTCCGCCGCCGAACGCCGCTCGGCACGTGGGAGCGTGCTCGGCCCGTGCTCCCGGTCTGTAGCCAATCGCGACTGAGGGCGGAGCAAGAGAAGCCAGTAGGAGGCTGTCTTAGCCGACAGGTCCCCTCCCTTTCTCCTCTTCCCACCTCCCATCTACCTTTCCCGCTAGTTAGCAAATCCTGGCAGGAAACCTGGCTTTGGAGTTGGATGCCTGGCTTTGGAATTGGTGGCCTGCGCGCATGCGCCCTAAGAACGGGCGCCTTTTATAGTGTGAAGCGGTCTGCGCGGCCGAAAAGGCCCCGCGTGTGTCTGTTGCCTCCATACTGGTGCTTGCTGGGCCTCCGCGCGGGCCTGGAAGGGCAGGCTGTGGACCGAGCAGACGCGTCTGCGGGGTGTGGAGGGTGCCGCTGCTTTAAGGACCGGGCCAGGGCTGCTCTTTGCTCTTTACTATGTAGCAAGAGCCCCTTTCCCAGTGTCCACAAAAAGCACTCTGAGAAGGGGAAGCGCGGCGAGCAAGGCCGATCGCACTTCCGCCTCCGGCGTCCGGGCCCTCGGGCTAATGATGCTTGTTTTGTGTGGCGCCATCCTCAAAACAGGAAGCCTCTGCCACCTGCGCCCCGAGGATAGAAAGACAGGGCTCTCACCTGAGTCGCTGTCCGCCTGCCGGTCTCGTCGGCCTGCAGGTGCCCGCAGCCGCTGACCGCCGGGGTTTTCGGGGGCGCGCAGCCGACACGGGACGGAGATCGGGTCCAGCCGTCTGCGGCCCCGCAGAGCAGCCCTGGGAGGCACCGCCACCACCAGCACGCAGATTTGCCCCGTCACTCCCTCCCTAAGGAGAAAAGGAACGTATGAGCCAAGGTCGGCCCGACAATTTCCACTCAAGTGACCCTTAAACACTGGTCTGCAGCTATGTTAGTCGTTCTTGTGGAAAAGTGAGAAAAATTTAGTGGGTTTTTCATAAAATGAAATATTCAAGCCAAAGGATTGTTCCTTATTCTGAGCCTCCCCCCTCCCCCGCCAAATATATATATATATATTTTTTGGTATTGTGAAACGAAAATTCGCTGTGCCAAAAGGAAAAAAAATAAGCTGAAAGCTGAGTCATGCAAGCAATGTTCCTAAGCAGGTAGCTACAGATTAAAGTATCTCCATTTTATGTTCACCTTATCTTGTGTAAAGTGCCGATTTACTGAGCGCTGGACAAATACAAAATTGACTGTTTCCCTACCTGCTCCTTTTATCACAACATGTGGATTCAGTAATGTGACCACACCTTCCATCTTTCCCCTCCATACTGCTTTTCCCCTTTAAATACTGAAGTACTCAAAATCATCTTTGGAGAAAGGCACAGACCTGTCTCCTGGACGCGAGTCCTTCACCTTCGCAACATAAATTTCTAAACTGATACAGATACTTTTTGGTTTACAGTATTGACATTTAACTTTATTGAAAGTCGTTTGTTTTATATTATCATTTGGAAAAATTTAAAGTTAGCTGTTCTAGGTCGATGCCTAAAATTAGGGCTGCTTTATTATAATGAAATCCAGAAGTGAACCTAACTTCACAGTTCCCCATTGACCACTTGGTGCTTGGCTTCCCAGAGGTCTGCCTGAGTCCCCAAGAACAGAATTCCAAGTGTGTGTGATGTGGGTGAACACAGCTGTGTGTCAGGCTCCATTCTTCCTAGGGGTAGGGGAGGGCTTTCTTCCAAGGAGAATGGAGACTGTGCCTTGTGGCGGCTGTGGCTGGGCACTGGTCATCTGGTGGGTGCTCCTCTCTGCACAGACATTGACATGCCTTCCCCTATCTTCACCACACTAAATACAAAGTCCATTTTAAAGGAGAATTAAGGAGTTATTTTGATTTAAGTTTCAAGTAACTGCCCCAAAACAGTTCACAACTTGCCTTGATTAGGTCAGCTGGCTCCCTTTTCCCACTCAGGAGAAACAGACCAAGACTCAAGGCCTTTCAAGGGTGGCCGTTGCTTCCTCCCTCATAACTGTTCCCTTATACTGCCTGCTTCCTCCAAGCCTTCCCAGCCTAGTAACCCACATGACAGCCCATGGAATAATAGAGTTCCTGGTTCATTCCTTCCTGTGTCTTACAAACTCTACACCATCAGATTTCAGCTGGATGAGAATGTGATTGTCATCAACTCCTGCTTCTGCTAAGTGTGGAAAGGATGTGGTGCTTTATTTTCACAAACATGGGGCAGGAACTGGCTGCTCCATGCTGGCTCACTCCCGCTCTACCAGCAATTATAGGCACCCACCACCACATCTGGCTAATTTTTGTATTTGTTTAGTAGAGATGGGGTTTCTCTCCAGCTTCTCTCCAAAAGTACCTTTAAGACAAGCATAACCCACCACCACAAACATTAGTTTTTCTTCAAGGACTGCCAGTCTGGTTTACTAGAGAAATGACCTCCCACTAGTCTACGCAAAGACAGGATCTTCCTCAAATTAATACAACTTTGACCTTACTCCCTATGAAATAATGACGTCAGTTTTATTATGCTAAAGACACATTTCTTTCTTTCCTGACCTGGCTTTTAGTGCAAAGATTTTCCCTGCAAATTATTTTTCAGTTGTGATCATGGGATTGTAGTTAGGTTTTTTAAGAGTCCTTATGTTTTAGAGATACACATTATCAGACGAAATAATATTATATATGGATTATCTTCAAAATATTACAGGACTAAGGAAGTGAGCAGGCCATGGATTTCTTTATATTACATGCTTATGTGACATAGGTGAATTTCTACCCTGGCTTACCTTTAGGACAGGATGCCTGTGGTCAGAAGGTGCCCCTCATGACCAAACACTGGTGAGACCCAAGATGGCAGCTCACTTGACCTCTGAAGAAATTCTAACTTCATTATAATCTAATTTTCATGCTAAATGACACTCCCACCAGTACCATGACAGCTGATAATCATCATCACAATGACCGGAAGAAACCATAAAAGGACAAAAAAAAAAAAAAAAGAGGAAGGCAGCACTCTATTGAGAAGTTCTCTACCCATTCCCAAAAAAGACACGAATATTTATCCCTTAGCTTTTTTTTCTTGAGATGGAGTCTTGCTCTGTCACCTGGCTGGAGTACAGTGGCACAATCTCAGCTCACTACAAGCTCTGACTCCCTGGTTCAAGCAATTCTCCTACCTCAGCCTCCCGAGTAGCTGGGATTACAGGCAGGTGCCACCATGCCCTGCTAATTTTTGTGTTTTTAGTAGAGACAGGTTTCACCATGTTGGCCAGGATGGTCTTGATCCCCTGACCTCATGATCCACCTGCCTTAGCCTCCCAAAGTGCTGGGCTGACAGGGATTAGCCACTCCGCCCAGCCCTCCCCTAGCTTTTAATGCCCAATCCTTCATTAAAGCAGCCCTATATTTATGACTCCCTGACTTTCACAAGCTGAGAAGTTAATTCGTGAACCAAGCTCCTGCTTCTCAATTCTGTGGCCATCCAATAAAGCCTGCACTGCTTGACATTCTCTATTGTTTTTGCAAATTGGCTTTGGGACACCAAAGAAGGAACGACTCCATTTTGGGGGGGACCAGCTTCGTTGATAACAAGTTGATAATAGTGGAAGAACGATGAGTCTACTAGGGTTCATTATATTATTGTCTGTATATGTTTTCAATTCTCCATAACAAAAAGTTTTTTTTTTTAAAAAAAAAGGTATCTGCAAAAAAGGCCCAGCCTGAAGATAACACTAATAATGTGGGCAGGGTGAACAAAAAGAAAACAGTGAATAACAGTCATTACTATTGTTCTTTGTCAACCTCACTACAAGGCAAGGGCAAGGATAGATCTAACTGTAGCTGATAAGAAGACAGCCTTTCAAATTTTGAATAAAATTCAAAATTATCAGGAAAACATTTGAAACATAGATTTCATTCATGGGGTAACCTCACTCTGATTGTCTGGTGTGCCTGAAAGTGTTAGTTAATGATCATATACTACCATCTTAGTTAAGACATTTTTTTAAAATATATCTGTGAGTACAGTATTATGTAATATAAACACTCTCTTTCTCCTTCTGAGACTCCCATTTTATGGAACTCACAGATGTCTGAGGCTCTCTTCATTTTTTTCCTTCATTCTTTTTCTTTTCTTTTCCTCAAACTGGATAATCTCACCTCACCCATTTTCAATTTTGCTCATTCTTTCTCCAGCCTGCTCAAATGTGCTGTTGAGCCCCACTAGATTTTTCATTTCAGTTATTGTATTTTTAACTTCAGAACATCTGTTTGATGATCTAGAAAATAATTCCTCTGTTTTTATTGATATTCCCTATTTTGTAAGACATCATTCTCATACTTTTATTTTGTTCTTTAGACATGGTTTCATTTATTTCTTTGAATATATTTAAAGTAGCTGACTTAAAGTCTTTGTCTAATAAGTCCAATGGCTGAGACATTATCTATGTTCCTACTGATTGCATTTTTCCCCTATGCACGGGCCATACTTTCTTGTATCTTTGCATGTCTCATACTTTTTGTTGAAAACTGGACATTTTAAATAATATAACGTAGCATCTCTGGCAATCAGATTCTCCTCCCTCCCCAGGGTTTGTAGTTATTGCTCCTTGTTATAGTTGTTGTTCTTTGTTTAGTGACTTTCCTAAACTAATTTGTAAAGTCATTGTGATGCTACTGCCCCATAGATAATACGTATATGAAATTCTCACATTTTGCACACCCAAAATCCACTAGTTTAATAATTTCATCTTTTATTTATAAGTGACACATCAAATATAGTCTTTATTTATAATACTTAGAAAATCATTTCATATACTGGTTGCAATAGTTTCACATTAACACTAGATTATAAAGTGGAACCGCTGAATATTCTATATGACAAGTTGATTTATCACAGTTTTCAGATCTAGAGAAAAAATCCTGAGGCATATTTGTAGAATAATAATTTTCATGTTCTGCATTACCTAGCTGTGTTCAACGGCAAGATTCTTTTTGATTCCTGGACCATTTGGAGTATTAATTAAACATGATTAGGTATAAAAACAGGCCAGGCATAGTGGCTCACACCTATAATTCCAGCATTTTGGGAGGCCAAGGTGGGTGGATTACCTGAAGTCAGGAGTTCAAAACCAGCTTGGCCAACATGGCGAAACCCTGTCTCTACTAAAAATACAAACAAAAAATGAGCTGGGTATGGTAGTGCAAGCTGTAATCCCAGCTACTCTGGAGGCTGAGGCAGGAGAATCACTTGAACCCAGGAGGCAGAGGTTGCAGTGAGCTGAGATTGTACCACTGTGCTCTAGCCTAGGCAATAGAGTGAGAGACTCTGTCTCAAATATAATTCTAAAAGCACAAGAAGAAATGTTTTCAAGCAGAAAGATGCCTAAGCAACTGAGTCACAGCCTGGATACCTGCTCTCCACAGCTGTCTGGTGTGTCCACTCCACACCCCGGGGGCTCTCAGAGAGTTTTGTCATAATGGGAAAACAACTGCTTAAAAATTCTTTTATGGGCCAGTTACTGTTGCTCATGCCTGTAATCCCAGCACTTTGGGATGCCGAGGCAGGTGGATGACCTGAGGTTAGGAATTTTAGACCAGCCTGACCAAAATGTTGAAATTCCATCTCTACTAAAAATATAAAAGTAGACAGGTCTAGTGGTGCATGCCTGTAATCTCAGCTACTTCGGCTACTTGGGAGGCTGAGGAAGGAGAATCACTTGAACCTCAGAGTTGGAGAATGCAGTGAGCCGAGATCATGCCATTGCACTCCAACCTGGTCAACAAAAGTGAAACTCCATCTCAAAAAAAAAATTATGCATAAACATAAAAAAGTAGGAGTCAAAATAGATTCCACTATTGCTCTGTTTTATTTTATTTTTTGAGACAGGGTCTCATTGTCACCCAGGCTGGAGTGCAGTGGCACAGTCATGGCTCACTGCAGCCTGAACCTCCTGGGCTCAAGCAATACTCCCATCGCAGCCTACCAAATAGCTGGGACTACAGACAAGTACTACCATGCCCAGTATTTAATTTTTAATTTTTTAATTTTAATTTTTTAATTTTTTTGTCAAGACAGAGTCTCACTCTGTTGCCCTGGGAGGTCTTGAACTCTTGGGTTCAAATGATCTGCCGGCATCTGCCTCCCAAAGTATAGGCATGAGCCAGCAGGCCCAGCCCACTATTGCTTTAAATACACAAATTTCACATTGTATCTTTACAAACCAATATTTGGGAAATGTTAGATTATATGATCACTGGACTTCTCTTTCCTCTACAAATTTTTTCTATTTTTAAAAACTCTTGTCCATTTTAATTAATTGATTTCAATCTTTCATTGGGTAATAATACATTCACTTGCATATTTAAAAATCTATTCAAAAAGATTTTGCAGTGAAAAGTCTTCCCTAATTGCATCCCTTTCCCACCCACTTCCCAAACCTCCTGCCCACAATTCCCTTGCCTCCCACATAAACATCTCCTCTGTTACTAAGTTTCTTATCTCTTTTTAGTTTCTTTATACATAAACAAGAAAATACAAACCTATACTCATATTTTATACAAACGGCCTCACTGAGCATTCAGTTCTGCTTTTTTCATGTAACAGTATAACTTGCAGCTCTTTCCAGATCAGTAAATGGAGAGCATCCTCATTCTTTTTCTCGGTATTACATTATATGGATGAACCATAATTTAATCAGTCTCCTGTCCTGCAGACTGTTTCTATTATTTTGCTATTACAAACAGTGCTTCAGTGAATAATCCTCTGTTTTCAAAATGTGATTGACTTGGACCTAAGCGAGGCTGGATCAGAATGCTGAGAGTGGTGCCAGTGCAGAGCCCAAAGTGCTCTTGCTGTGCTCAGAGAACTGACACGAATGACTCACTGGCTCCAGGATTAGTCACATCCCTCACCCCTCAAACACTCAATGGTGAAAAGCCAGCACAAACAGATCATTTCTGGAGCCTTAGGAATGCACCATTGCAGGCCACAATCTGAGGAAGTCACTAGATGCAAGAAAATCCAACCCAGTCCAGCTAAGAGAATGACTTAGTTCAACTCTGTTGAACTAAGGCAAGACTAATTACTGTAATTAGCTGACTGTACAATTAGAAGTGATTAAGCACATTACAGAAGAGGCTCAGCTCCCCACAACTGGAAAAATCCCAGCTCAGTCCATTAACAATGTCTTCAGCTTTTCTGTTTTCATAGCTGATGCTTGCAGTACATGTCTACCTTCTTAATAGGGCATTATTTTTCTTTTCAACACATTGTAGCATATGGACATTAGCCAAGTATATCATAATCATTGGTTTAATTTTTCTATTCTTAAACTGAGATATAATTTATATATGGTAAAATGCACAGATCTAAGGTCAACAGTTCATAAATTTTTGCAAATGAAAATATCCTGTAACACCTTCATCAAAATATAGAACAATTTGGTCGGGCTCAGTGGCTCATGCCTGTAATCCCAGCACTTTGGGTGGCCGAAGCAGGCAGATCACCTGAGGTCGAGAATTCGAGATCAACCTGATCACCATGGAGAAACCCCGTCTCTACTAAAAATACAAAAATTGGCTGGGTGTGGTGGTGCATACCTGTAATCCCAGCTACTCAAGAGGCTCAGGCAGGAGAATGTCTTGAACCCTGGAGGCGGAGGTTGTGGTGAGCTGAGATCACGCCATTGTACTACAGCCTGGGCAATAAAAGAGAGACTCTGTCTCAAAAAAAAAAAAATTAAAAATTAAAAATATAGAACAATTTTATCCCTCCAAAAAGTTCCTTCATGTCTCTTTCCAATCACTGCCCCCTAGCTCCCTCTCCCCAGGCAACTATTCTAGGTTGATTCCATTAAGGGAAAATAACTGGTTGAACTACAAAAATTAGGAAGTAACCATTGAATTGAAAAAAAAGTATATAGGCCCGGCGCCATGGCTCATGCCAGTAATCCAACACTTTGGGAGACTGAGGTGGGCAGATCATCTGAGGTCAGGGGTTTGAGACCAGCCTGGCCAACATGGCGAAACTCCATCTCTACTAAAAATACAAAAAAAAAATCAGCCAGATGTGGTGGTGCACGCCTGTAGTTCCAGCTACTCGGGAGGCTGAGGCAGGAGAATCACTTGAGTCCAAGAGGTGGAGATTGCAGTGAGCTAAGATTGCACCACAGCACTCTAGCCTGGGTGACAGAGTGAGTGAGATTGAGTCTCAAAAAAAAAAAAAAATTATATATATATATATTTGGTTATATATATACACATATATATATTTGGTTATATACATATGTATATATATGGTTCATTCTCCTGTTCTTAAATGCTCTAGTGTGGGGGGAAAGCCATCCTAATTGCTGAATATGTATTTGACTTTGTTTTCCCTCAGACAGTCACTGGATACTTATTTTAATTCACATAAGTTTTGGAGTAACTCCCATATTTGGGCCCCCAGTGTATAAACTAGAGAAGCAACAAACAGGCAAGAAGCTGCAAACCATGATCCAAGCCTAATTCTGACAAATTGTTGCCCACTTCCTTGTGAGTATACAGAAGCAAGGTGAAGAGAGTGCAATTGTGAAGGGGAATTTAGAAACGAGAGTTACCACGTGTCCGAAACAGATAGCGAGGCTTAGTTCAGAGCCTTCTGTGGGCAGGAAATGCCATCAAGGCAGGGTCTAAGCGGCTGCAAGAAAAAGAATTTCAACTTCAAGGTGAGGATGGACCAAGGACCAGATTTTGCCAGTGAACAAGAAGGTTAAATGTTAATATGAACTTTTGTGGGTTTGTTTTTTTTTTTTTTTTTTTTGAGATGGAGTTTCACTCTTATTGCCCAGGCTGGAGTGCAATGGCACAATCTCAGCTCACTGCAACCTTCACCTCCCGGGTTCAAGTGATTCTCCTGCCTCAGCCTCCTGAGTAGCTGGGATTACAGGCATGCACCAACATGCCTGGCTAACTTTGTATTTTTAGTAGAGATGAGGTTTTTCCATGTTGGTCAGGCTGGTCTCAAACTCTTGACCTCGTGATCTGCCTGCCTCAGCCTCCCAGAGTGCTGGGATTACAGGCGTGAGTTACTGCACTTGGCCAATATGAACCTTTTTTTTTTTTTTTTTTTTTTTTTGAGACAGAGTCTTGCTCTGTTGCCCAGGCTGGAGTGCACTGGCGTGATCTTGGCTCACTGCAACCTCTGCTGCCCTGGGTTCAAGTGATTCTCCTGCCTCCGCCACCCCACCCTGTCTCTACTAAAAATACAAAAATTAGCTGGGCATGGTGATGAACTTTTAATAAAAGAGCACAGGAGGGCCTAGCTCCCTTGGATGAAATAAGCAATCCTGAAAGAAACTAAGAGGTGTGGACCTAAAAATCCGAGTAGAACAGAATGTCCCAGTGGTGTCTGAACTTTGGGTTTTATTTTCTTTCCTCACACCAGTCAGAGAGATGTCAGTATCCCTGGTCATGGTAAGGTATTTCAGATAGGTGCCTCCACCCCCACAAACCCCGGGGGTGTGTGGCAAGGGAAGAGTACACAAGGGGGAAGCCCATGGTGGGGGTTGAGGGACAGTCAACAAGAAAAATCTCCCTGCCTTCTGGTGCGGGGAACACGAGAGAAGAACAGAGGGCAGGAATTCTGCATCCAGGGCTGGGTGTGGTGACTTATGCCTGTAATCCCAGCACTTTGGGAGTGAGGATCACCTGAGGTCAGGATTTCGAGACCAGCCTGGCCAACATGGTGAAACCCCATCTCTACTAAAAATACAAAAATCAGCCAGGCATGGTGGCAGGCGCCTGCAGTCCCAGTTACTCAGGGGGCTGAGGCAGGAGAATCACTTGAACCCAGGAGGCAGAGGTTGCAGTGAGCTGGGATTGTACCACTGTGCTCCCTCAGAGTGAGACTCTGTCTCAAAATAATAATAATAATAATAAATAAATAAAGGAATTCTGCATCCACATGGATATCCCAAGCTACTTCTTATCCAAAGTCCTTGGGACAATGAGTGACTTGACAGGTGGGGAAGCTGTGAATTTAACTGAAGAGCAGAGCTCTGAGATCACGGCCCTGGACCCTGGGAAGGAACACTCATGACCAAGTTCAAAGTGACATGAGTGGGACTGTCCTCCCTGAGAAGCCACAGAGACCTAGGAATGGGTGTTCGTTACTGGACTGACTAGAGACCAGTGGCCTTTGCCTGCATGTGAAAGTCAGGACTATGTAAAGCACTGGGTTGGACACAATTAAGGAGTGGGGGAGCCCCACGGAGGAGATACCGGATTTTCTACTAATCAGGTGAATGGAGGCTTGAGCCATGTTTCTTTATGGGAGAAAATAAAGATATCATCACCTTGTACCCTGACTTTGTTTATTATCCTAATTCCTCAGGTATTATCTGAACTCTGAGATTTCTTTGTATTGGGGAAACATTTCTTGCCTTAGCAGCAACTTCTAGAACTTGTGCTCCAACTTACCTGGGCCCTTTCTCCAACTCTCCCTTGGCTTTCTGCCTTTGGGTCTTTACTCTTAAAGCTCCTCACCTGCCATGCCCCTCCTCCTCACCTGTAATCATTAAAATCCCAATCACTCTTTAAGACCTAATTCCAGTGTTACTTGCTATGCAACACCTCTCTGATCACCTCAGTCAGAAACAATCTGTCTCTCTCCTTTACATTTGCCATGTACTTGGTTTTTGCATTTACATGTGTCATTTTTACATTACACCTAATAGTGTATTGTAGTTGTCAGCTTGTCTTTTTATACCTAATAGATTGTCAGCTGTATACCATTATATCTCTTACCGTGCCTTATACCTAGAAAGTACCCTTCAAAGCAAAAAAAAAAAAGTTTAAATTGTTACCAAGGTGTGGTAGACATGGGAATGTCTATCACCCCTTCTCCTCCCCATTGTGTAGCCACCATCAATTTGAGTGGCACTGGTCTCACCCAGCTCCAGGGGTGGTGGTGCCCTATCTCAGTCTGTTCTCACGCTGCTAACTGAGACTGGGTAATTTATAAAGGAAAGAGGTTTAATGGACTCACAGTTCCACATGGCTGTGAAGGACTCGCAATCATGGCAGAAGGCCTCCTAGGCCTCTAAGCCTGTTCTGGGAGGGGCTGCCGTGAAGACCTCTGACATGCCCTGGAGACATTTTCCCCTTTGTCTTGGTGATTAACATTGGGCTCCTTGGTACTTATGCAAATTTCTGCAGCTGGCTTGAATTTCTCCCCAGAAAATGGGTTTTTCTTTTCTATGGCATTGCCAGGCTGCAAATTTTCCAAACTTTATGCTCTGCTTTCTCCTGAACACTTTGCCACTTAGAAATTTCTTCTGCCACTGGGCACGGTGGCTCACACCTGTAATCCAAGCACTTTGGAGGCCAAGGCGGGCGGATCACCTGAGGTTGGGAGTTCAAGACCAGCCTGACCAACATGGTGAAACCCCATCTTTAAAAAAAGAAATAAATGTATTTTTTTATTTTACGGTCTAAAATTTAAAATTATTAAAAAAAAAAAAGGAAAGAAATTTCTTCTGCCAGATATACCCCAAATCATCTCTCTCAAGTTCAAAGTTCCACAGCTCTCTAGGGCAAGGACAAAATGACACCAGCTTCTTTGCATAGCAAGAGTGACCTTTACTCCAGTTCCCAACAAGTTCCTCATCTCCATCTCAGCCTGGACGAGGCTGATAGTGATATGACCACCTCAGCCTCGATGTTATTGTCCATATCACTATCAGCATTTTGGTCAAAGCTATTCAACAAGTCTCTAGGAAGTTTCAAGCCCTCCAAACTGTTCCAACATCTGCCTGTTACCCAGTTCCAAAGTTGCTTCCACATTTTTGGGTATCTTTACAGCAGCACCCTGCTGTTGGTACCAATTTACTATATTAGTCTGTTCTCATGCTGCTACTAAAGACATACCTGAGATTGGGTAATTTATAAAGACAAGAGGTTTAGCTGATTCACAGCTCCACATGGCTTGGGAGGCCTCACAATTGTGGCAGAAGGTGAATGAGGAGCAAAGTCACATCTTACATGGTGGCAGGCAAGAGAGCTTGTGCATGGGAACTCCCCTTTATAAAACCATCAGATCTCACAAGAATTATTCACTATCACAAGAACAGCAAGGGAAAGGCCCCCCACCCACCCCATGATTCAATTACCTCCCACCAGCTCCCTCCCATGACATGTGAGGAAGTATGGGAGCTACAACTCAAGATGAGATTTGGGTGGGGACACAGCCAAACCATATCATGTCCCCTGGTATAAGTCAATCCCAACTCACTTGATAAAGTGATAGGTTTTTGAGCCTGAGCCAACCAGCACATGGCACGCCCTCAATGACTGGTCCTGGGATGGTCCAATCAGAAGAGAGCTCAGGACTTCTATGCAATGACTGTAGGAAACAATAGCTCCTCTCTCCTTAGAAAAGTTGTTTTGGCTGGGTTGCTCTTCACAGACATCTTGCCACCATGAATGAGCCAGCCTGAAAAGGAATCTGGCCACAAAAGGGCAGGGCAGAGAGAATTAGAGAGAAATGGAGCTGAAGCCCTAATTAAAACTTATTAGAAGCCTGCCCTAACATTTAACATTTCAGCCATGTGAATTAATATATCCTCTTCATGGCTTCTTTACTTACAAGCAAAGGCATCTTAACCAGTGCACTGGGAGTGCAGCATTATGGCGAGCATTGTGGGTTCATACATTGCACATGCACCCGTGTGCACACACTTGTACACACACACACGCACATGACTTGAATCTTACTAGAGAGGAGAAAAACACAAATCTCCAATTCCTGGGATAGTTGCAACATTAATTTTACAAAATTTCACACTGTAAGGCTTTTGGTAACAATTACCAATACATGGAACTAATGTCTTTGGATCATTTGTCATTGTTCTGTATTAAAAACGATTCATAAGTTTAACCTGAATTCTTAAGAGTATCTCAAACTCTGGCAAGTGGTGATTAATTATAAAAAGTTTTTTCTGACATGCGGCATGAACCTGACAGCATCAAGTTATAGGAGATGGGGGCTGTGGTGACTTGCGGGATCAGGAATTTCAACCTAGAGAACCGAGCAGAATGGGAAGTCAGCAAGAGGAAGCCCTCTCCCGCTGCAGGCACCCCTCTACCAACAGCCTCCTGTGAGAGCAGATTAGTGTCTATCCAGAAATTAAGAGAGAGATTGCCCGTAAAGGTGACAAGCTACTGTCATTTCTAAAATTGATTTCTAAATTGATTCCAAAGATCCTGTGTCTTTCATGCAGGTAAAAGCTGCTGAAACATGTCAAGAGCCAAAGGAATTCAGATTGCTGAAAGGCCATCACTTTGATATGACAAATATTAAGAGCATTCCCAAAGGCAAAATTTCCATTGTAGAAAGATTGACACTTCTCAATAATCATAAGCCTTATCCAGAAACATGGACTGCTGAGAAAATAGCACAAGAATCCCATTTAGAACAGAAAGATGTGAATTCCCTTCTTAAATATTGTTGCTTTTGAAGTCAAAATCTTCCCTCCTGAAGACAAGAAAGCAATACAATCAAAATGAAGAAAGTCACAGAAATGTCTTATGTGTACTCCTCACCCCTCATCCTGTATATTTTCTCATTTTTTAATTAAATTATGTTAATTTACCAAGTGTGTAATGCTCTCATTGTGAGAGCATACTATTAATATTTATTGAGCTCCCTGACTTTTCAAGATTGCCATAGAATGTATTTTGTTTTGTTTTAATTTGGTTTAGGCATATTTCATATGTACATGTCAGCATGACTAATCAGCACATCTGCACCTTTAAGTAAAAGAGTTAATTTGCTATTTTAGGCACATCAAACCCACTTTTAAATTGGTCATATGACCCCTTGGGAAATGACCTGAATCCCTCATTTAAGTTTTACTTTCCAAGTTCAATGTTTAGTTCATTCTTCATATGTGATAGTGAAAGTAAAAGCTTTCCTGACTCTTAAGACTGACATTTTCTTGTTAGGGAAAGAGGCTTGATAGCAAAGTAGACTAACAGTGTTTCTCAAATAAAGGCACACAGGAGAAAATAATAAATCAATAGAATCTAATTAAAATTACTACTCCAGGGAATAAAAAGTATTGAGGATTTATTTTATTTTGAATTTGCTTTAAGTATGGAATAATTGTCTTTACAGTTATAAAAAGTAATTAGTGGTATTTATAAAATGTTGGGAATTTCTGCTTTGGCAAACAAATAGGTAAGTCCCATGGCCTTCAGAGAGGCAGGCAGCAGTAGAAACTTTCGAAAAAGTAACATTTCTCTAGATTTAACATGGAAATAGAAAAATTTTAAGATTAAATCAAAAAACCATGGTAAATGAAATTTGGTGATTATATATAGTTTTGGATGTTAACATTAGTTGAGAGAGGAGAGAAAAAATAGCAAGTAGAAGCAGAGAACAGGATCATTGGAAGGGACCTGAGAAATTGCTGCTTCATCCATTTCAGCAAACTTACTAGCATGGCATGTACCAGTACTAGGATCTTGAGTGAGAGTGTGTGAGTTTAGCTCTGCCTAATATATTACTACTTGTGGCATCTTTGGGAGACCATATCCTCTTTGAGATTGAATTTCTTCTATAAAATGAGCATAATGCTACCTGACTTAAATTTAAGGATTATCATGAAGATCAGTGAAATAGTAAAGGACTACAAAGAACCAAGCAAATATGAATTATTTTTTGCAGTGGAGAAACAAGCGCCTGGGGAGAATATATGACCTAAGGTTTCTGTAGTATATGACCTAACCCAGCCCAGAATTAAGTTTTTCAAATCCTAGTAGTGTGTTTTTTCTGTTGTGCCAAAAAGTGGCACACCTCAGAGAAGAGAAAAGGTGTGAATTGTGGGTATACTGGAGTTAGCAGTGTGCTGAGGGAAGATAGGCATCACTACTCCCAGAGATGACTCTGGAAATGATGTAAAAGATGCTGAACAATTCAACATGATGACGGAATGAGGCATTTGAAGTAATGCTGAGAACAGAAAAATGGACAAGTGGAAAATTTGTAAGCATGTGTTTGAGTGTATATTTGTTACGTGAACAAACTACCTAGTTTATTTTTAGTTCATTACAATAATTGTTTTAAGAAAACATGAAATAACCACTGAACTTAAAATACATTTTAAAACTCCTGTAAAAAAATTTTTTTTCTTCAAAAAACTAATGTATTGTTTGTGACCTCTTTATTAGTATTTAAAATAATGAAATCCGCTTTTACCTTAATGTGAAGTTCATATTTTCAACATTTTCCTGAGAAGGTGAAATGAGGTTCTAATAATTGGAAGGTGATATTGACTTTTCTTGACTGGTTCCATGCCTGGACCTGATTTACAACTTTGTTTCAAGATTTTCCAAACTGTTTGTTTACTTGTTTCTTTGGCAAGAGTCTTTTCTCTAGGGGCCTAGCTCCTTATAAGCTTGGACTAAGTCTTGTGCCTCTTTCATAACCCATGTCCTGCCCATGCCATGCCGAGTGCAAGAGCTTACCAAGAGCTAGTGGACAACCCATGGAAATTTCCACGGCAGCTGCTCAGCCCCAGTCCCCCCTCCCCAACTGGGACCTGGCCTGCAAGTCTTACCAGCCCAAGGACACTGGGCCTGGCTCTGGGTCAGGCTCTAAGTCTATTTATGACTTTTTATCTCAGGCTTTGTGCTTTGGCACCCTGCACTCAGGAAACCTCCTCCTGTCCTCACCAGTCAACACACAAACACACATCCTTATCTGGACAAGAGGAGAACGGTGGGTCAGATCCACAGACTCTTTCTCCATGGCTGCCCAGATGGCCCTAGTGTCTCACCACCTTTAGTTCATCCTTCTGGTTTGAGGAGTAAATCTTTCATGGAAACAAATATTTTATCTGTTGGCCTTCTGCCAACAGATAAAATATTTTTATGACCAATGACAAATTTATTAATGAACTTATTTCTCACATGCTTCCCCTTATTAGGAAAAAACTGTCTCCAAGGTAGTAGGAAACTCACTCCCCAAATATGTACCCCTGAGCTCGGCTCTTTGACAGAATGAGTCATTGATAAAACCAACAGCCCCTGCAGGAGCTGCTCAACGAAGAGCTGAGCCCTTGAGGAGCCAGGAGCACCTGGTACCCGAGGAGAAGGGTGAGGAGCTACCCTGCTCACTGCACTCTTTTCACAGGCAAGGACTGAGGACACAGGAATAGGAGCCAGAGAACCTGAGAACAAGAGCAGAGCGTCCCTGAGGCACACTGTGTAATCTCTCCGGCCTTGGTGTTTGAAGGGGCCAAATTCCTGACCTAACTACTTAATTTCTTATTTTTGTGGTAGTAATAGTAGTAGTATTTTACCAGTGGCCATGTTTATTACATAATTTGGATGTCACTGGGAGCCTCCCTAGATAAGATTGGTTCAAACTTCTATTCTCCATCCTTTGGAAGTCTACATTCCTTCTCAAAAGTTTGGCAAGTTCTCAGGAGGCAGGCCAGGGCAAAAGGCGGGCAGAGGCTCACATTTATAGTTACTGCTGGTTCTCAGCCCCTGTATCTGGAGAATTCAGCTTGTGGACTCTCTCAGCATCTGTGCACTGTCCCTGTCTGAGACCTTGATCATGTCTGTGGGTCCCTGTTTGGGCACCAGCTGTGGCAAGTGTCACATCGGGTCACCTCACATGGGGTCCCCCACACGGGGCACCACCTGTGACCTTGTTCATGTCAGGGTCACCACCTGAGACGCTGACCACCACCTGTGGAGGTCTGTCCAGCAGACCCTGACTCAATGACGGATGAATAAATGCACTTTCACACCTGATTCAGTGATTCAGGTGGGTTAGGGATGGTCGTTGGCTGCTTACAGAGGGTGATGGCAGCCAATTGACCAAGACTCCCTCTCCATCCTCACATTTATTCAGTATAAATTTCGTAACAGAGGTTTTTAAGTCAACATGCTTGTGGATAATTAACATGGTTAAAAGAGTGGTTTTACAAATGATAAAAGCTTTTGGTTCCAGGGCCCAGAGTAAACACTATTAACGGGCAATTCCCCTTTGACATCTCCCTGAGAGGGCCATCAGCACAAAGTTTACATCAGCAAACACAATAGAGTAGAGACAAAGGAATGTGGGGTAAACAGACTTAGCTGGGGAAACTTTATTGTTCTTTTACCCTATGACTTAAAATTCTAACACTGGCTGCCTTCAGCCTGTACCATCAGAACTTTTGGCCTTCCAAAAGGTTTGAAGACTATAATCTAACTTTCCCTAATATTTTGCCAGCCACCCCAAGTGAACCCCTGTCCAGCCAAGTATGCCTGTCCAGCCCAGCACCAACCCCTCAAGGGAGTGGAGATCTACGCAACAACTTCAAATGAAATATTAGACACCACTGTTCTCAAAAGCTCTTGAGCCATCTGGTCCCATGAGGATTTTCGGCTGGTTCCCCTTATGGAGTGGTCCAGCCTACTCTCCTCATTTTCCCATCTCTCCTCCTTACTCCTTCCCTTTGGTATTGCTTCCAGAACTCCAAATCCTTCCTCCTTTATTCTGTAGAGTCATTTATTTCTCTACCATTCCTTCTACTGAACTCGGCCATTTAAACCCACCAAGTAGCAGAGAAGGATGTTCCATTCAGCAAGATCTACCTTCATTACATACCAGACAACTGTGGCTATGAATGTTTTTTCTCAATTCTACTAAGATTTCAAATACCATTTCTGTCAAATTCTTACCAAAATGAAAATTCCATTTCTCAGAAAGCAGAGAAAATGATGAAGAGAAGCACCATTTTGGATGTAATTCTGCACTGCTAGGGGAAACTGTAAGATGCGAGTGAGAGAAAGCTCCCTGTCATCCAGGAGCCTGGGACAGCTTGACTCTGTACCGAGTTTGGAAGGAGAATCCCAAGGTATTTGGAGAAAAATTAGGCATGCTTGATCTCATGATCTGAGATAAAGGAAGAACAGCTCAGGCAGAAGCAATGAGGTTATAACTGCAAATGAGCCCAGAGTGGCCAAAGAGAAAACAGGTCCACAGTCAAAGACAACTGTTGAGGGGTGAATGGGTCCTCAGCGTGCTCCTCCTCCACACTGCCTGACAAAAGCTCTGGCCTCTTCATCATGTGACTTCCAAGGTCTCCCTGGGTGTCATCTCCACTTCATGCAGGGATCTTAACGGCCAGGCTGGCAGAGGCACACATTACTTCTGCCCATGCTTTGCTGGCTGGACCTCAATGACATGGCCACACCTGGCTGCAGGGGAGTCTGGGAGATGTGCCCCAGCTGTGTGCCTGGGAAGTAGAGGAGAGCATGAATTTTGCCCAGCGACTGACACTCTCTGCCACACACTCCTTTGGTTTCCCTTATTAAAGAGAATTATGGTCAGGGTGGAAAGTTGAAGAGCACTATTGGAAAGAGAACTTGAAGCTCCAAGTACAGAAGGAGGCAGTAAGAAAGCACCTTGCAGCCCCAGAACAGCTCAGGTCTTCTGACCTGTATATATCATATTTAAGGGTATTGAGGGAGCTCACAGATCAGAGACTTCATTTTTAAGGAAACTTCATCAACAGAAATATTTCTGGAAGACTGATGAGGCAGGCAATGTCTTCCCGATTTTCAAAAGGGCTAAGAAATTAGAATGTAAAAAGTATATAAAGGTGAACTCGACACTAATTTGGGATGCGTGGCTAAAAGACAGGATGAAATGGGTGGCCTTGAATATTCAGAAGGGAAAGAATTGGCCACGAAGAACTAGTATGTGGTCCAGGATAATCTTATTTCCTCTTTCAGAAGAGTTAGCCTTAACAACGTTCACATTCTTAGATTTAACAATACACCTTCAGGAAGTTATTTTGCACAAGAAGATGTTCAGCACAGTTTTATTTGTAATAGCAAAAACTTAGATGCAAACTGAAAGTAGAGCAACAGGGGAATCGCTATGGAGATTATTAACCACTGATACAATGAGTTATCATACAGCCTTCAAGACTGTTTTCAAAGAGTATTTAATAATGTGAGAAGTATTTGTAAAATACTCTTAAAAATTTAAAAATAATAAAGAAAATGTAAAAAGCAAAAAATTATAAACAGCACCACCATATAATCCAGCAATCCCACTACTGTAATATATACATATACAAAGAAAATGAAATCAGTATGTTAAAGAAGTATCTGCATTCCCCCATTCACTACAGCGTTATTCACAATGGCCCAAACAATGGAATCAACTTAAGTGTTCATCAGTGCATGAATGGATAAAGAAATTGTGGCATATATTCACAGCGGAATAGTATTCAGCCTTAGAAAAGAAGGAAATCCTGTCATTTGCAAGAACATGGATGAACCTGGAGGCATTATATTAAGTGAAATAAGCCAGGCACAGAAAGACAGATACTGCATGATCTTACTTACACGTGGAATCTGAAAAGGTTGAACTCGTACAGGAGGCTGAGGCATGAGAATCACTTGAACTTGGGAGGTGGAGGCTGCAGTAAGCCAAGATCACGCCATTGCACTCCAGCCTGGGCAAGAAGAGTGAGACTCCATCTCAAAAAAAAAAAAAGAGTTGAACTTGTAGAAGCAGAGAGTACAGCAGTTGTTGCCAGGACTGGGAGGCAGGGGTTGGAGAGGTTTAGTCAAAGGATACAAAATTTCAGTTAGATAAGGGGGATAAGTCCAAGAGATCTATTATGCAACATGGTGTTATTGATGAAAAGAGTCAAATTCTGTAAAATATTTGAAGAGATTTATCCTGAGCCAAATATGAGTGACCAATGACCCATGACACAGCCTTCAGGAGACCCTCAGAACATGTGGCCAGGGTGGTTGGGGTACAGCCTAGTTTTATACATTTCAGAGAGACATGAGACACCAAAACACATAAGATATACATTGGTTTGCTCCAGAAAGGTGGGACAATTTGAAAGGGGGAGACTTCCAGGTTATAGGTAGATTTTAAATTTTTGATTGGTAATTGGTTGAGTTATTATGAATAGAAAGGAATATCTGGATTATAATAAGGGGTTGTGGAGACCAAAGTTTGATCATGCGGGTGAAGCCTTCAGGTAGCAGGCTTTGGAGAGAAGAGATTGTAAATGTTTCTTAGCAGACTTAAGGTCTGTATTGATGGTAAATGCTGGTCAGCTTTTCCTGAAATCCCAAAGGGAGGAGAGTATAATGAGGAATGTCCAACCCTCTCTTCCCATCATGGCCTGAACCAGTTTTTTAGGCTAACTTTGGAATGCGCTAGCTGGGAGGAGGCGTCCTTTCAAATGGTTGCAGGGCCTTAGAATTTTATTTTTGGTTTATATAACTATAGTTAATAACAATTTATTGTATTCTTGAAAATTGCTGAGTAGGTTTTAAGTGTTCTTACCACAAAAAATGATACATATGTGAAGTAATGTGTGTGCTTATTAACTTGATTTAGCCATTCCACAGTGTATACATACTTGAAAACAACATGCTATACATGATAAATACATTTTTGTCAATTAAAAAGTTTTTTAAGGATTTTTGAAAATTTAAAAAAACCAGAATGTAAGTAACAGAAAAGGTATGATTTCAGTGATGTGAAAAATACCTACAGAGAAAAAAGCTGAAAAAAACGCTGAAATGTTAACAATAGTTATCTCAAGATGGCAGAATTTTGGTCATTGTTAATTTCCTCTAAGTACTTTCCTACATTTTGCCACAGTAGGCATGTATTATTTCTACAAATAGAAAAAAAAAAAACACCCTGTTTTCTAGGAAAACAAATCACAAGGCTGGTAGAGCAGGGCAGTGCCACATACATCTAGGCTATCTTGCTTTTTACAAGGCACTTGACAAAATCCTTCACTGATACTTATATGTGCTGGTGGCCAAAATTGTGCACCGAGTTATTATAAATACAGGTGGTTGATAATCCTTGAATGACCATCCCCAGTCCAGAGTTTGGACTCCAGTGACAGAAGCAGGTCCCTGTTCTACTTAATATTTTTACCTGCATTTTAGGTGAACATCTAGAGCTGTGACACTGTCCAGTGTGATATCTATTAGCCATATGGGACTATTCAAAGTAATTAAAATTAAAGACAACTTAAAATTCAGTTCTCAGTTGCACGAGCCTCATTTCAAGTGCTCGAAAACTGCGTGTGGCTAGTGGCTACCATATTGGACAGCACAGATCTGGTACACGTCCATCTTCACAGAACCTCCTGTTGGAAAGTGCTGCTCTGGGGCAGGTTTATCAGTTTCACAGAGGACACAAGCTGAGGGAGAATGATCGCCACTCCTAGATAATCTGCACAGGCTGGAACAACAAGCCAGACCTAAACAGATGAATTTGAACAGATGTTAAGTATAGTATCCTGTCATGTGGGCTCCAAAATACAACTCCTGATGTATAGCAGAATTGTAGGAGAAAATTAATTTGGGTTGGAGACAAGCTCCATATGTATATATAAGGTAATACAGCTACCCAAAATAAATGAGATCCTCGGCTGCACTAGTGAAGTATAATGCTCAGAATAAGGAAAGTGATAGTTCCAAGCCAGGTTGGTCAAACCACACTGAGAATTCAAGTGTTTTTCTTGCAGTGGTATTTTCAGAACTAGAATTGGCTATAATGAAATTGTTTAAATGAAAAGCACTATTTGCATCACTAGGAACTGCTGCTTGTCACAAACAGATTGCAGTTAGGAACAATCACAGTGTATGGGGGGCAAACTGCTGTGAATAGCCCAGCTACTTGGTTTTAGTGGCTTTGTGCTTTGTTTACTAAACAAGTGAGACAATTAGTCATAAAAGTAATAAAAGTAGTGCTACTGGTGAGAAACTGTTAACAATGTGCTGCTATGGACATAAAAAAATTTAGTTCTGCCGGATGCAGTGGCTCACGCCTGTAATGCAGCACTTTGGGAAGCCGAGGCAGGCTGATCACAAGGTCAGGAGTTTGAGACCAGCCTGACCAACAGGGTGAAACCATGTCTCTACTAAAAAAGCAAAAATGAGCTTGGTATGGTGGCAGGCACCTGTAATCTCAGCTACTCAGGAGGCTGAGGCATGAGAATCGCTTGAACCTAGGAGGCAGAGGTTGTGGTAAGCTGAAATTGTGCCATTGCACTCCAGCCTGGGTGACAGAGCGAGACTCTGTCTCCAAAAAAAAAAAAAAAAAAAATAGTTCTTATATGTTTTGATAATGTGTGACTTCCTAAAAATGCAAATGTCATACTATAAGAGAGCAGACAGAATTGTGTTCAATTTTGAGTTGTTTAGTCCAAATGAAATGCTGAAGTATTTGAGCAAGTCAAGAAAAAAAGGAGGCCAGGTGCGGTGGCTCACACCTGTAATCCCAGCACTTTGGGAGGCCAAGGCAGGAGGATCACCTGAGGTCGGGAGCTCAAGACCAGCCTGACCAACATGGAAAAACCCCCTCTCTACTAAAAATACAAAAATTAGCCACATGTGGTGGTGCATGCCTGTAATCCCAGCTACTCAGGAGGCTGAAGCAGGAGAATCACTTGAACCCAGGAGGCGGAGACTGCAGTCAGCTGAAATTGCACCATTACACTCCAGCCTGGGCAACAAGAGTGAAACTCCATCTCAAAAAAAAAAAGAGAGAGAAAAAGGAACAGAATAAACACAACTCCAGAAACAATGACAAATAAAGGATATTTAGAATTGAAACTAAATATATGTTTCACCATATATTTATGTGCACCCTGGAGAAAGCGATTGGAACTAGAATTGGATTTCAACTCAATACAAGGAAGGACTGTCCAAAAGTCAGGGGTGACGCGGTAGGCTGTGGAAACTGTACAGGGTGGTGGCAAGGCTGAATTCCAGAGCCAGGCAAACCTGAGTTTGCATGCTGACGATTTCTTGTATGTAACCTTGGGCAAGTTACTTAGCTCTTCTAAGCCTATGTTTTCATCTGTAAAACATGGTCTCGCTACTTCTTAGTGTTATGAATAGAGTGAGATAATACATACCTTGTGCATATCACAGTGCCTGGCATATAGCAAACCCTCCATAAATGTTATCTAGCATCTGTTATGATTCTCAGTGATGGTTAATGGCGATTGAGCTCTGTCTACCAGCAACCTGGAAGTTAAAAAGTGATGTGTGGGCCAAGCGCAGTGGCTCACGTCTGTAACCCCAGCACTTTGGGAGGCCGAGGTGGGCAGATCACCTGAGGTCAGGAGTTTGAGAACAGCCTAACCAATATGGAGAAACCCCGCCTCTACTAAAAATACAAAATTAGCTGGACATGGTGGCGCATGTCTGTAATCCCAGCTACTCAAGAGGCTGAGGCAGGAGAATCACTTGAACCCGGGAGGCAGAGGTTGCGGTGAGCCAAGATCGTGCCATTATACTCCAGCCTGGGCAGCAAGAGCAAAACTCAATCTCGAAAAAGAAAAAAAAAATGTGATGTGTGAAGAGAGTTCTACAGTCAAATTCATTTGATAAAGATTGGAATAATCGAAGTTCAACAGGTTTCTTTATGGCTTCTCTCAGACTTTAATATACAATCCATCATATTGGGCCACAGAACCCTTTTTCACAGAACATCTTGAGGGAAGTGAGTGTTTTGAACACACTTTGGAAAACACTGAATTACAGGACTTCTGAAATTCTTTCTTACTTTAACTTTAAAAAGTTGTAAATTTCAAATGCAGTGATGTTTATAACTGGTGTTTATTGAGCACTTACTACGAGCCAGGTACTGAATTAAGCACTTTAGAAACCCAGTGTCATATTCTGTCAGCAACCCTGTAATATTATTATCTGCTTTCTACAGTTGAAAAAAACTGAGACTCAGAGAGGGTAAGCAACTTGCCCGAGCTTACACAGCTAATACATGGTGGAACCAGGAATGTTACCTTGCCTATCCTTTCAAAGCCCTGCACTTCTTAGCCAGTAGGCCACACTTTATCAGAGACTGCTGATTTTTTATGTATCATTGCATCGACTCAATACAATGATGAATATTTGGGGGGTAAAAACCAAAGTGAAGTTGGCCTTACAGTAAAGGGGAAAGAGCACAGACCAGGAGCCGGGAGGGTTGGACTTGAACCCTTGTGTTGTGACTTCAGAGCTCACGCCCTTTCTAGTGAGCAGCATCAAGCCAGCTCCTTCAAGCCAGTTTGCTTTAAGATTGTTGGGAGAAGTTGCCGGGGCCGCTGGCTAACAGGATGTAGAGATTATGTCTACGTTAAATGACTGCAGGGCTTTGCTTTCCATTGCTAGAGATTTAAAAAAAAAAAAAAAGCCCTAGATTTGGGGAAAACTTCACATACGCCCTTTACTTCCACCTTAATCCAAGACTAGATAAAATGTACCTCCTCTCCCTTTCCCACTTTACTGCATGCTCCTGAACATTAAATGTTCTAGGGTGCTCTTTCCCTGCAGGCAATGGCAAGAAGGCCTAACCTTTCCAGGTTAAAGCTCAGGATCTGGAAGATGAAATTCTGTGCTCAGCTCTGCACAACGTGGAGGTAATAATGTTCATTCACCAAACATGTCAACCCTGTGATGTGCTGACGCCCTGGCTGGGGCCTCTCCGCTGGCACCTGGGAGGGAGAGCACAGGAGGCCTGAGTCTCTCACAGAGCAAGGACCTGGTTTGTCGTCTTTGCTTCTCCAGTACCCACCAGCCAGGGACTTGGTGGTGGGAACTGGATGCTGGAGGCCGACCTGGTGAGTACCTGGGCTTGAGGCCCCCACAGGCCTCAGGGAGGAATTGGCTGCCCTCATGTGGCCACACTGGAGTGGAACTAACAGAAGGAGAAATTCAAGGCAAATGGAGGAGTCCCTGGAGACACGAAGGGACGTAACTGAAGGACAGCAGAAGCATAAAGCCACCAGAAAAAAGCCGTAGCCTTCCGGAGGAACAGTGGACCTCAAACATTTTGGTCTCAGGACCCTTTTACACTTGTAAAACTTACTGAGGACTGCAAAGACCTTTTGTTACGTGGGTAATTCTATCCTGTTGAGAAATTACAACTAAGAAATGTTTTTTTTTCTAATGTGTCAACTTTTTAAAAAATAAACATTTCATTTTAACATAAGTTTTTTTAAAAAGCTATATTTTTGCAAAACAAAAACCTTTCATGAAGACTGCATTTGTTTACATTTCTGCAATTCTCTTTGTTAGAATATATAGAATTTCTTAACAGAAGACAGCTGGATTCTCATACCTGCTTCCGTATTCAATCCCTTGTGATAACATATATCATGCAGCTTCTGGACAACTCCAGTGTACACTTCTAATAGAAGGAGAATGGGAAGGTAATGTTGTAGTTTTATTACAAAACAGTTTTGACCCCATGGGCCCCTGGGACCACATTTTGAGAACCACTGCTGCAGAGTTTAAGCTAAGAACTAACTCTGGCTCAGGGTCCTCCTCCTGACATTTTTTTGAGAGAAAAAAACTGTCCTAAGATTCATATGGAAACTCAAGGGATCCCCAATAGCCAAAACAATCATGAAAAAGATTAAAGTCGGAGGCCTCACACATCCTTTCACAACATATTACAAAGCTATAGTAATCAAAACAGTGTGGGCCAGGCGCAGTGGCTCATGCCTGTAATCCCAGCACTTTGGGAGGCCGAGGCCGGCAGATCACCTGAGGTCAGGAGTTCAAGACCAGCTCGGCCAAAATGGTGAAACCCCGTGTCTACTAAAAATGCCAAAAGTCAGCTGGGCATGGTGGTGGGCGCCTGTAATCCCAGCTACTTGGAGGCTGAGATAGAATTGCTTGAACCCAGGAGGTGGAGGTTGCAGTGAGCCAAGATCACACCACTGCACTCCCGCCTGGCCAACAAAGCGAAATTGTCTTTAAAAAAAAAATAGCATAATACTGTTATAAAGACAGACACTGTAGATCAATGAAACAGAATACAGACCCCAGCAACAAGTCTTGCTTATATAGTCAAATGATCTTCAACAAGGGCAAGGGAATAAGAAAAGGACAGTCTCTTCAACAAATGGTGCTGGGAAAACAGGGTATCCAACTGTAAAAAAATGCAATGGGACTCTAGCTTTATACCATATGCAAAAATTAACCCAACCTGAATTAAAGACCTAAACCTAAGACCCAAAATTATAAAACTCCTAGAAGAAAACAGGAGAAAAGCTTCAGGACATTGGATTTGGCAATGATCTATTGAATGCAATATCAAAAACACAGGCAACAACAACAAAAAATAGACAAATGGGAATTCATTAAACTTAAAAACTTCTGTGCATCACAGAAAAACAATTTACAGAGTGAAAAGGCAACCTATGGAATGAGAGAACATATTTGCAAATTATAGATCTGATATATGATGATATCTGATTCATGTTAATATCCAGATATATAACAAACTCCTACAACTCAATAACAAGAAAATAACCCAGTTTAAAAATGGGCGAAGGACTTGCATAGACATTTCTCCAAAGAAGATATATGAATGGTCTAAAAGCATATGAAAAGATGCTCAAATTAAACCTCATAAAACCACAATGAGATACTCACACCTATTAGGATTGCCACTACCAAAAAAACCAGGAAATAACAAATGTTGGCAAGGATGTAGGGAAATTGGAACCCCTGTGCACTGTTGGGGGGATGTAAGATCATGTACCCACTGTAAAGAAACAGCATGGTGGTTTCTCCAAAAATTAAATCTTATGACCTAGCAATTCCACTTCTGGGTATATATCTAAATTGAAAGCAGGATCTCAAAGATATTAGCTCACCCATGTTTACAACAGCATTATACACGATAGCCAAGAGGTACAAGCAACCCAAATGTCCACTGATGGAGCACTAGATGAACAAAATATGGTATAAACATACAATGGAATATTATTCTGCCTTAAAAAGGAAGGAAATCTGAGGAGAGAGATCCAAGATGGCTGATTACTAGCAGCTCAGGATTGTAGCTCCCAGTGAAAGTGCAGAGAAGGAGTGGACGCCACACTTTCAGGCGAATTTTTGTTGCTTACGGACCAGGAAGTTCCGAGTGGAGGAGCCCCACGGGTCGCCAGCGCGACTCTTGTGGCCAGAGTGGCAGTTTTGCCGTCGCCCCGGCAGGGCGGTTCTCTGTGCAGAGTAAACAGGACTGAGTCCCCTTTTGGTCAATGTTTGGCGCTCCGGGAAGGCAGTCGCCTGTTTACCTGATTGAAAAAGGGATTCAGGAGGGAAGCCAGACCGGAGATTCCCAGACAGAAAGGCACCACGAATCTTAATGCCGCTGTTTTAGTCGGCG
>CAUYLG010001896.1:0-33265 GCA_963573385.1 Cacajao melanocephalus | reverse complement strand
TCCTCTGCAGTTAACTGGTAAACACTATTTCCCTGAGTTCTGTGAGCCACACTAGAAAACTCATCGAACCCAAAGAGGGGATCTTGGGAACCCAAACTTGAAGCTGGTTGGTCAGAAGTTCTGGAGGCCTGGCTAGGCATGATGGCTCAATCCCAGCACTTTGGGAGGCTGAGGCAGGCAGACCACTTGAGGTCAGGAGTTCGAGACCAGCCTGGCCAACATGATGAAACCCTGTCTCTGTTAAAAAATTTACAAAAATTAGCCGGGCAGCCGGGTGTGGTGGCCCATGCCTGTAATCCCAGCACTTTGGGAGGCAGAGGCAGGTAGAACTTGAGGTTAGGAGATTGAGACCATCCTGGCTAACATGGTGAAACCCTGTCTCTACTAAAATACAAAAAATTAGCCAGGCGTGGTGTCACGTGCCTGCTACTCAGAAGGCTGAGACAGGAGAATTGCCTCCCAGGAGGCAGAGGTTGCAGTGAGCTGAGATTGTGGCACTGCACTCCACCCTGGCAACAGAGCGAGACTCCGTATCAAAAAAAAAAAAAATCATTTATATAGGTCTGAACTTGTGACTGGTATCTGGTGGGTGGCCAGTCTTGGGGACCAAGCCCTCAACTTGTAGTATCTGACACTATGTCCAAGTAGACAGTGTCAGAACTGAATCAGAGGACACCTAGCTGGTATTCATTTATTGGATTGTGGGGTAAAACCCCCACACATTTGGTCTCAGAAGTGTTCTGTGTTGAGGGTTGTTGCTGTGGTGTGAGAGCAGAGGAAAAACCCAGTTTGACAGAGTTTTTCCCAAACAGCTGGCATTCGCCAATAGATAATCTGCCTCAGTGGTACTGCCTGCCTGCCTGTTTCCTCGTTCCTCCCTCCTCTCTGCCTTGGCCAGGCAAGTTGGATGGGGACCTTAGGAAGGACAGGAGAAACAGAGGAAGTAGAATTTGTTTTTTTTTTAGACAGAGTCTTGGTCTGTCACCCAGGCTGGAGTGCAGTAGCGTGATTTTGGCTCACTGCAACCTCCACTTCCCAGGTTCAAGCAATTCTTCTGCCTCAGCCTCCTGAGTAGCTGGGATTATAGGCGCCCACCACCGTGCCCAGCTAATTTTTGTAGTTTTTAGTAGAGACAAGGTTTCACCATGTTGGTCAGGCTGGTCTCGAACTTCTGACCGCAGGTGATCTACCCTCCTTGGCCTCCAAAAGTGCTGGGATTACAGGTGTGAGCCACTGCATCCGGCCCTGTGTCATATCTAAGAAACAGCCAGGTGTGGTCCAGGCCTATAATCTCAGCTACTTGGGGGCTGAGGTAGGAGAATCGCTTGATCCCCAGAGGTGGAGGTTATAGTGAGCCAGCCGGGATCATGCCACTGTATTCCAGACTGGGTGACACAGCCCAACTCTGTTTCAAAAATAAAGAAGAAATATTTGCCTAATCCAAGCATATGAAGATTTGCAGCTATATTTTCTTCTAAGAGTTTTATAATTTTACTTCTTACATTTAGGTCTTTCTTTCATTTTGAGTTAATTTTTGTATATAGCAAGAGGTAGGGAGCTGAATTCATCCTTTTGCATGTGGCTATCCAGTTGTCTCAGCACCTTTTGTTAAAAAGACTGGGAGTTTCCCTCTTAGTGGTCTTGGCACCCTAGTTGAAGATAAGTTAACCCTATATGTATGGATTTATTTTAGACTCTCAGTTCTATTTTATTTACCTATATGTCTATCCTTATGCCAGTACCACCCTGTCTCTATTACTGTAGCTTTGTAGTCAATTTTGAAATTGGGAAGTGTGAGTCCTCCAACTTTGTTCTTGTTTTTCAAGATTGCTTTGGCTATACTGGATTTCTTTCAATTTCATATCAATTTTAGGATCAGCTTAAATGTCTGAGAAAAAGCCAGCTAGGATTTTGAAAGGGATTGTGTTGAATCTGGAAATTCCTTCGAGGAATATTGCCACCTTAACAATATTAAGTCTTCCAATCCATGAAGATCAAAATGCGTTTACATTTATTTAGGTCTTCTTTAATTTCTTTTGATAATATTTTTTAGTTTTCAGTGTACATTTCTTTCTTTTAAAACAAATTTTTTTTTATTATATAAGTTCTGGGGTACATTTGCAACTTGTGCAGGATTGTTACATAGGTATACGCATGCCATAGTTTTTTGCTGCATCCATCTCTCCGTCGTCTACATTAGGTATTTCTCCTAATGTTATCCCTCCCTTCAGTCTACATTTCTTACAGTTCTTTTGTTAAATTTATTTTAAGTGTTGAAGTAGTGAGAGTGGCATCTTTATCTTGTTCCTGATTTTAGGGGGAAAGCTTTCAGTCTTTGACCATTAAGTAGAGGTTAGTTTATGTGGTGCTGTGATTTGAATGTGTTCCCCCAAAGTTCATGTGTTAGAAACTTAATCTGTCTGCCCTATGAATGGATTAATGGATTAATGAGGCTCTGCTCTCATGAATGGACTGATGTTGCTGTCGTGTGAGTGGGTTTGTTATTGCAGGAGTGGCTTTGTTTTAAAACTGAGCTTTCTCACACTTGCTTGCCCTTCTGCCATGTTATGCTGCAGCATGAAGGCCCTTGCCAGATGCCAGAGCCATGCTCTGATGCTTCCCAGCTTTCAGAACTGTGAGAAATAAATTTCTTTTATTTGTAAATTATCCACACTGTGGTATTATGTTACAGCAACAAAAAATGCACTGACATGTGAGTTAACAGATGTGGGTTTTTCAGAGATGCCCTTGATTAGGTAGAGGAAGTTCCCTTCTATGCTTTGTATATTGAAGGGACTTTGAATTTTGTCAGGTGCTTTTTCTATGTGTCTATTGAAATGATTATGTTTTTTCTCTTTTATTCTATTATGATGTGTTGATTTTTCAGCTTTATTGAGGTATAATTGACAAAAATTGTATATGTTTATAGTATACAACTTGATATTTTCATATACTTTGTGAAATGATCATCACAGTTAAGCTAATTAGTATATCACCTCACAGCATTTTCTTTGTGTGTGTAGGCAGTGAGAATACTTTAAGGTCTACCCTCTTAAAAAATGTAGGATGTCCAATACAGTGTTGTTAACTGTAGTCATGATGCTGTACATTAGATCTCCAAAACTTACTCATCTGGCATAACAGCAACTTTATACCCATCGAACAACCTCCCGTTTCCTCTACCTTCAGCCCCTGGCAATCACCATTCTACTCTCTGCTTCTATGAGTTTGACTATTTTAGATTCCACAAACAAGTGAGATCATGCAGTATTTGTTCTTCTGTGTTTGGCTTTTTTTCACTTAGCATAATGTCCTCCAAGTCTGTCCATATTATTACAAATGGCAGGATTTCATTCTTTTCGTAAGGCTGAATAATGTTTCATTGTGTGTGCGTGTGTGCCACCTTTTCTTTATCCAATTAGCCGTTGATAGACATTTAGGTTATTTCCATATCTTAGCTATTATGAATAATGCTGCAATGAGCATGGGAGTGCACATATCTCTTTGACGTGCTGAGCTCATTTCCTTTGGATATATACCAAGAAGTGGGATTGCTGGATTATAGGGTAGTTCTTTATTTTTCTGAGGAACCTCCCATACTGTGTTTCATAATGGTTGTACTAATTTACATTTCCACCAGCAGTGTGTAAGAGTTCCCTTTTCTCCACATCCTTACCAACACTTACATTTTGTCTTTTTATAATGGCCATTCTAACTGGAGTGAGGGGATATCTCATTATGGTTTTTTTGTTTTTTTGTTTGCTTTTGAGACAGGGTCTCGCTCTCTGTCGCCCAGGCTGGAGTTCAGTGATGTGATCTCAGCTCACTGCAACCTCTGCCTCCCAGGTTCAAGTGATTCTCCTGCCTCAGCCTCCCAAGTAGCTGGGACTACAGGCATATGCCACAATGCCCGGCTAATTTTTGTATTTTTAGTAGAGGGGGTTTCGTCATGTTGACCAGGCTGTTCTCAACATCCTGACCTCAAGTCGCCTCGGCTTCCCAAAGTGCTGGCATTACAGGTGTGAGCCACCACACCCAGCCCTAATTATGGTTTTGATTTGCATTTCCCTGATGATTAGTCTTTTCATATACCATTTGTATATCTTGGAGAAATGTCTATTCAGGTCCATTGTCCATTTAAAAATCAGGTTATTTATTTATTTGCTATTGAGTTGTGTGAATTACTATGTGAGAAAAGAAGATTGCTTTGACCACAGAAACACCTAAAATTTCCACATGGTGGAAAAAGTCAAAGACAAATGACAAGAGAAGAAACAAGGCCCCTTAATTATTTGCAAGACTCCTTAATATAAAATTAAAAGGTAACTGAATAAACAAAGGATATGAACTAGCAGTTCAAAACAAAGAAAATGCAAATGACTATTAAATGTATGAAAAGATGTGTAATTTTACTCCTAAAAAAAGATACAAATGGTAAGATTCCATTTTTCACATGTGAGAATGGCAGTGATAAAATTTAACAGAATACAGTGTTTATGAGACTGTAAGGAAACAGGAACTCTCAATATATTGGAAGTGGAGTCTAAATTGGTTCAACTTCTATAGAGAGAAATTTGGCAGCATCTACCAGAATTTAAAATGTACACACTTCTAGGAATTTATCCAACATGTAAAAGACATTTTGGTTCATCTATACAGAAGGATACAATGTGGTTCTTGTAAAGAATGAAGTAGCTCTTTATCTATTGATATGGAATATCTATATGTATTATATGTAACCAAGTTATATTTTTAAGTGAACAAAAGTAGAGAACAGTGTACATTTGTTTAAAACAGAAAAAAATATTTTCTTTATGTACCAGTCAGAGTTCTTTGCTTGTATATTTGTCAGCTATCTCTAGGATGAACAGAAGAAACCAGAAACAGTATTTGCCTCTGGGGAAGGGAACTGGGTAGGTGGAGGATGAATGGGGAAGATATTTTTTGTTTTATACTCTTATGTATACCATATGCATATATTGTCTATTAAAAAGTTGAAACAAGGGGAGGGGACGTGAGGACACCAGTCAGGACCAGCTGTTACAGTAGTCCAGGGAGTTGATACTGGTGGTGTAGGCCAAGATAGTGGCAGGAAGGTGGACACAAGCAGACAGATTCAAGGTCTTTTCTTGGAGATAAAATCTGTAGGATTTGCTGATGAAATAGGTGTGGGAGATGAGGGAAAGAGAAGAATCAAGGATGAGTCCCATGTTTCTGTTAAGTAGCTGTTCGGGTGGAATTGAGTCCTTGTGTATATGACTTGGTGTCTAAGGTGGTATTGTGTGGGCTCTTAAGCTTGACTGCCTGGGCTTAAATTCAACTTCTGCTTCCTAGCTCCACGACTTTGGGCAAGTCATGGAATGCTTTGGGCCTAGGCTCCTCATCTGTAAAGTCAGAATAGTAATATGACCTACCTCACAGAGTTGTTGTAATGATTAAATGAGTTAATACATACATAGTTTTTTTTTTTTGAGACAGTCTTTCTCTGTCCCCCAGGCTGGAGTGCAATGGCATGAACTTGGCTTACTGCAACCTCCGCCTCCTGGGTTCAGGCAGTTCTCCTGCCTCAGCCTCCTGAGTAGCTGGGATTACAAGGTGCCTGCCTGCCAGCATGCTCAGCTAATTTTTGTGCTTTTAGTAGAGATGGGGTTTCTCCATGTTGGCCAGGCGGGTCTTAAACATCTGACCTCAAGCGATCCTCCCGCCTCAGCCTCCCAAAGTGCTAGGATTACAGGCGTGAGCCACTGCGCCCAGTCGAGTTAATGTTAACATATATACTTTAGAATAGCTCTTGGCACATAGTAAAAGGTTTATAAGTGGTTGCTGCTATTATTGTTGTTATTACAACAACTACTATTGCTACCTATGATTAGGACTACTCCGCTGCTCCTCCTCCTCCTCTTCCTTTTCAGGGAGATACCTGACCTGTATCAGGGGCTCAAGTAAATGTTTGTTGCAGGAAGTGGGGAATGTTTAACTAATGAGTTGATCTATGAAATGAAAACTTTTGAGAGGCCCTCTCAGTGTTTGAAGAAATGGGATAGTAAGGTTGATACATTGTGAGAGTTGTTCACAATTTTTTAACTTCCATTTTCTGTGCAGACCTGAAGGCATTGAACGACAGTACAGGAAGAAATGTGCTAAGTAAGTATTAACAATGTGGGTTTCTCCAAGCATAGACAAGTAGAGGCATGTGCTAGGAAAATAATCATTTGGATACAACTCTCCATTACATTGTCTTTTTTTTTTTTTTTTTTTTTTTTTTTTTGAGACAGAGTCTTGCTCTGTCACCCAGGCTGGAGTGCAGTGGCGCAATCTTGGCTCACTGCAACCTCTGCTTCCTGGGTTCAAGCGATTCTCCTGCCTCAGCCTCCACAGTAGTTGGGATTACAGGCACATGCCACCATGCCCGGCTAATTTTTGTATTTTTAGTAGAGATGGGATTTTGCCATGTTGGTCAGGCTGGTCTCGCACTCCTGACCTCAGTTGATCTGCCTGCCTCAGCCTCCAGAACTGCTGGGATTACAGGCCTGAGCCACCGTGCCTGGCCTCTATTAAGTCTTTATCCTTATAATCTCAACTGCCTTCAGACTTCAGCTATCCGCAAATACCAATATGTTCCCCAAAGAGGCTAGTCAAAATTACATCTTCAGCCAGCTGGCCAGAAAAATGAATTTTTCTTTTCTTTTCTTTTCTTTCTTTCTTCCTTTTCGTTCTTCTTTCTTGTCTGGCTCTTGTTGCCCAGGCTGGAGTGCAGTGGCACGATCTCCACTCACTGCAAACTCCACCTCCCAGCTTCAGGCGATTCTCCTCCCTCAGCCTCCTGAGTAGCTGGGATTACCGGCGCCCACCACCACGCCTGGATAATTTTTTGTATTTTTAGTAGAGACAGGGTTTCACCATTTAGTCCAGGCTGGCCTCGAACTCCTGACCTCAGGTGATCCACCCGCCTCGGCCTCCCAAAATGCTGGGACTATAGGCGTGAGCCACCGTGCCCTGCCTAAGTGATTCTTATCAGGTAGAGGTAGTTTTGGGAAACACTCAGAAGAGCCAATCATTAGTTTATGCCACAAGCACAAATATTCCCAGAGTCTAAGCACACTTTGCAAATTTCTATTTTGGGAATTTGGATTATGAGACCTCTCAGAGATTCGCTATGCCATTGCAGGTGTGGACTGCCGCTCTTCTACCAATCCCAGCCAAAGAATGCTCCTGTTACCTTCATTGTGGATGGAGCAGTAGTCAAGTTTGGCCAGGGCTTTGGGAAAACGAACATATATACTCAGAAACAAGAACCTCCTAAGAAGGTAATTATCATTGAAGGAGAGACTGCTTAATAGAGCTCAGGTTTAGCTCATGTTTTGAAGTAAGATTATAGTGCATGAGAAACTGCTCTTTATGGATGTATTCTTATACTTTATATTTTAAAAGTTAAAAATTGGGGATACATAGATGTGCATATTTATGGGGTACATGAGATATTTTGATACAGGTATGCAATGTGTAATAATCTCATCATGGGAAATGGGGTATTCATTCCCTTGAGCATATATATTAATGCATTCTTTATTAATCGGGTGCCATTTTGTGTATAAACAGACGCTATGTAATTGTAACACCTGTTATGTGTTTTCTCTTTTCTACAGTTGCCCTTTGAGTAAGGTTAGAAATTGTATGGTTTTTACTCACATTAATTTTCTTCAAATTTTCCTCTTTTTATGGAGAGATGTCATCTGTTATTTTACAAATGGGGTTTTTAAAAACAATGAATTAGGCTAATTAAAAAATGTATTTCAAGCTGGGCACGGTGGCTCATGCCTGTAATCCCAACACTTTGGGAGGCAGAAGTGGGAGGATCACTTGAGGCCAGGAGTTTGAGACCAGCCTGGGCAGCATGGCGAGACTCTATCTCTACAGAAAATAAAAAGTAAATTGGCTGGGTGCTCTATAGCTACAACTATAGTTCTAGCTACTCAGGAGACTGAGGTGGGAGGATCACTTGAGCCCAGGAGTTTGCGGTTACAGTCAGCTATGATTGTGCCACTACACTCCAGCCTGGGTGACAGTGAGACTCTGTCTCTTAAAAAAAATTAATTAAAAATAAATTTAAGAACCCATAATGGGCCATGCATAGTGTCTCTTGCCTGTAATCCTAGCACTTTGGGAGGCTGAGGCAGGAGGATTGCCTGAGGCCAGGATACAAGCCTGAGACATTAAGTGCTAAGGATGCTTCTTTATACCTTCTGTCCTTTTTTTTTTTTTTTTTGCGAGACCCAGTCTCTAAAATTAGCCAGGCATAGTGGCACATGGCTGTAATCCCAGCTACGTGGGAGGCTGAGGAAGGAGGATCACTTGAGCCCAGAATTTGAGGTTGTAGTGAGCTACAATTGTGCCACTGTATTCCAGCCTGGGCAACAGAGTGAGACTGTTTCAGCAAAAAAAAAAAAAAAAAGTAAAAAAAAAAGAGCCTTTGATGGCAAATGTTAGAAAAATATGTAAATAAAACCTTTGGCACTTTTAAATAGGTCAGCCTGTCCCAAAGAGGTAGTGTTTCCCCCAGTACCCATAGCCCCTCACACAGGCGTGTGCGCACACACTCATGGCTCATGGATCCTGTTGTGGTGAACCGGACTGACTTCTTCGTGCCTGGCATTCCAGGTGATGATGACCAAACGGACCAAAGACATGGGCAAGTTCAGTTCTGTCACTGTGTCTACCATCGATGAAGAGGAAGAAGAGATTGAGGCTGTAAGTGCCTCTGGTCTTAAGGAAACTGGAATTTGGGGGGGAAGGGTGTGAGGAAAGGGGACCCTAGAGCTGGAGCCTTGGAGTAGTGGAAAAATTTGAGACTTCAATTTTAGACTCTGCTCTGCTGATAAGAAACTATGGGCCAGATGTCGTGGCTCGCGCCTGTAATCCCAGCACTTTGGGAGGCCGAGGCGGGTCAGGAGATCGAGACCAGCCTGGCCAACATGGTGAAACCCCATTTCTACTAAAAATAAAAAAAAATTAGCTGGGCGTGGTGGTGCGCACCTGTAATCCCAGCTACACGGGAGGCTGAGGCACGAGAATCGCTTGAACCTGGGAGGCGGAGGCTGCAGTGAGCCAAGATCATGCCACTACACTCCAGCCTGGCGACAGAGCAAAACTCTGTCTCAAACAAAACAAAACAAAACAAAACAAAACTATGACAGTGGGCTAGTTCCTGTTTCCTTGAATCTCGGGGACATCTGTAAAATGAAAATGAAGGAGTTGGATGAGATCAATGATATTTTTCCTCCATACTATTTTTAGAGATGCCCTAGAGGGCAAAGTCCTCAACCCTCTTTATTTGAAAAACTACTAGACTGAATGATTTCAGGTTCCTTCCAGTCCAGCTCTGATGGTTTGTGAGTCTGTCCTCAGTTGTAGCAGCAATTACCTTTATGGTTCTTCAGTATAATGGTATTGTTGGTGAGATGTCATCTGCTGTTTTACATATGTTTTGGTTAAAGGGTAAATGCTACTGAAGAATCACTTGAACCCGGGAGGTGGAGGTTGCAGTGAGCTGAGATTGTGCCACTGCACTCCAGCCTGGGTGACAGAGTCAGTCTCTGGCCCGCCACCCCAAAAGAAACAAACAAAATAAATAAAACCCTAAATGCTCCTGGATTCCTACTGAAAAGATGGAGAATGGAAAAGGAACAGAGTCCTGGCATTTTAGTCATGATTTCATGATTTGAGTAGTATACATTATAACTTAAGGTCTTTGTTGTTATTCCTTGGTGAGACTTCTGCTTTAAGGATGCTCCTTGTTTCCTTCAGAGGGAAGTTGCTGATTCGTATGCACAGAATGCCAAAGTGATTGAAAAACAGCTAGAGCGCAAAGGCATGAGCAAGAGGCGACTGCAAGAGCTGGTGAGTAGCAGGGGGTAGCAAGGTGCTGGGGCCTGATTGTTTGGATTTCTTAGTCTGAAAGACCTTCCAAGCAGGCAGGGAAATCCTTTAGGAAATCTGCTGGGGGTTTCTAGGGTAATTGGCTGCCGGTTTTGTAACCCTGGTCTGTGACTGTCAGTATACCCTACTCTGTAGTAGTGACCTTAGGATCTCAGTTCTAAATCATCATATTTGTTATAGCCCGAAGTAGGATGGTATTTTATTTTATTTTATTTTATCTTATTTTGTTTGGAGATGGAATTTTACTCTGTTGCCCAGGCTGGAGTGCTGTGGTGTGATTTTGGCTCACTGCAACCTCTGCCTCCTAGGTTCAAGGGATTCTCCTGCCTCAGCCTCCTGAGTAGCTGGGATTACAGGTGCATGCCACCACACCTGACTATTTTTGGTATTTTTAGTAGAGATGGGGTTTCACTATGTTGGCCAATCTGGTCTCGGACTCCTGACTTCAGGTGATCCACCCACCTCGGCCCCCTAGAGTGCGGGATTTCAGGCATGAGCCACCGTGCCCGGCCAGGATGATATTTTAATCTGCTACTTGTGGTCCAAGGTCAGGTTTCTGGTCATTCTCCCAGGATGTAATGGCACATGACAGTGTTACCTTGGCAGTACCAGGACTGGGGCTGGTCATTGCTTCTTAAAGCACTGGTGGTTTTCTGCACTATTCATGGGCTTATCTTAGAGCATACGAATCTGTATATGATGGTGCCTATATTTTCGTTTTTTTTTTTTTTTATCATTACTTAAAATATTTCATCAGAATCAGACATCACTACGTTGGTGTCTCATCAAAAGATATACCAATCTCTTCTAGTGTCTAATGAGTTTTTGGTAAAAGAAGGGGTGGGTCCTGGGAGCTGCTTTACCTTGTCATAGTGGTTTAGAGCAGTGCTTCTCAACCTTTCAAAGGTAGAAAGACCAGTGCTTTCCTTTTCTCAAATTTTCAATTTGGCATGAACAGATTTGTAATTTATAAAATACAATAAAAATGAATTGTCTCAGTTTTTATCAGATTTTAAAAATTACTATTACGTCAAATTGCTATAAAAGCTTCTAAATGCTTACTATCAATTTTTGTACATATTCTGTGTGGACCAATAACAAATAATTCATAGACCATATAACTTTAAGTAGCACTGTTCTAGAATGGTGTTCTTCCTGTTCTGCCAAGAATAGGATACTGGTATGCCACAGTATTGATTCCCTCAGCCTGTGGCGGGCACTGGGGCTGCTGGAATCCCTGCACTGATTTCCCATGGCCACAGCCCTGTCTTTTTACCCATTTTACTTACAAATAGCATTTTTTATCTGTGCTATAACATCAGAAAGGTTGGAAAGTAGATGTTAGAGGTATATAATGATTTGGGAACCATGATTCTAGTTTGTACACTAAATGAACATTAAGGAAGGGTGTTTGGGGTGGTTAGAATAAGAAAGGAACATAATTTCATGTCATGTGTGAAGACATATACTTTTTTTTTTTCTTTCTAGGCTGAACTGGAAGCCAAGAAAGCGAAAATGAAGGGGACCTTGATTGACAACCAGTTCAAATAACCAGACTGTTTTCTGAGCCCTAGACTGGAGGCAAACATTTAGATCAGGAGGCAAAGTAATTTCTTGATTACATAGACTGGTTCCTATTTATGTCCTAGCAGAAGTCTTTACATTGTTTCCCATTGATTGTCCTGCATTCAGTGAGGTCTTTAACTGAGTCCATTTGACCTGCTTTCTAGGAGATGGATTTTTCTGAATTTTTCTCTACTTAGGTTTTCTGTACTATTTTTTGTCCATTTGACGCAAACTTCTTCAGCTGTGTAGAAACTTTATGAATAGATCAGTGCTTGAGTGTCTCCAGTCTCTGAAGTGGCTGCTTTTATTCTTTCTTCAAAGTTAATAACATGTTTCAAGATTTTTGGACAAAATATTATAGTGTGTCATAGAGAAAAGCAGTGTGAATTATATTTAGGTATAGCAAGTCAGATCCTTTGAAGTGACTCTGTCTCTGTTCCTTAGAAGGGTTCTTGGAATTGGCTGTGGTTTGAATCTTTCTACTGTCAGAGGAGACCCATTAAAAGCCAGAATCTGCATAAAGCTTTCTTTGCTTCAAACACGGAAGCTATAGGTGAGCCATCCCATGTTAGACTTTATACTCAGAGAAGGGAAAGCCAGATTGCAGTGAAGTGGGTAGGACAGCTCAGATCCGAATGAAAATAGAGTCTCAATAAGTCACCCAAGGGAGGTACCGTCTAGTCAGGCAGCTAGTATCGCTTCCTTGCATGGATTCATATATGGGAGGAAGATGTTATAGATTAAGAAATAATAGCGAGATAAACAAAATGATCTGTTGGACATCTTTTAGTTTACATTTCCTATTTGCAGAGGAGTGTTGTATATATAGATACTATTTTATGTCACTCTGCTTCAGCGATACCTATATCCATGTGTTTGTATTCATGTTTTTATCCATTCACCTGTATTAAAAGATGTTGGGACAGGAGTTGTGTTGACCTTTTTGTATTATAAACATTAAGTTGCACTTAGTAGGTGCCCAAGGCAGGTTTGTGAGGTGCTAGCTACTGGGAGATGATAGTAGGGCAGTAGGACAGGTTTTTTTTTTTCTTTTTTTCTGATCTCCTGAATTGCAAGGCAAAGTAGGTTAGATGTGAGCTAGCAAGTACTGGGAAAAAGAGGGGTGGGGGTCCCAGGAAGGCCCAGGATGGGGCTGTGTTACCATCTGCCCAGTTATTTTCCTATATCCAATGAAGTCTTTGCAACCAGTTCTTCCTCTCCACCTCATTTCCTGTATTCTGAGAGAGAACCGTCATATGGATGACAAACCATAACCTCCTTACAGTTCCTTAACCTCAACTCCAGACAGTGACCTTTACCTTTCCTGTACTTTAGGCACAAACTCCCATACCACAGCCTGGATGTCATCCACACCGCCTCTGAAATCCAGTACTCTGCTCTCTGACTACAACCTATCCTTGCTACTCTCATGCGCTTACTTCCTCTAAACCTGTTTTATTTTGTTTTTAGATTTGAAGGGGGATTATTTGATTAACAGTAATAATGAAAAATAGTAGGAAGAATAGCAACAATAATACTAGCTGCCTTTTATTGAGTACTTACTATGTGTTGGATACCATGGAAAGCACTTTTCAGGTATTAATCTAAACAACACAATATCCTGTGAGACAGGATTAACTGTGACCATCCTTGTTTTAGAAATGAGTACTCTGAGGCTTAGAGAGTTTAAGTTTCTCAAGATCCCATAGCCAGTAAATGATAAAGCCAAAAATCTGAGTCTAAAACCTGAGCTCTTAACTATGCTGAACTGCCTCTATGAATTTAAAAAATATACATTATTCACAACAGATTATAATTTCATTTTGAAAAATCAAGAAAAGTACAAAGTCAAGACACTTGCGTAGAGGATGCCCTGTAGCAAACATGTGGTTACCTGTCTACATATTTTCTGAAATGCTTGTCTTTAGATAGTTATCCTAAACCATTTCAACATCTGGTTGAAATTATGCATGTTGCTTCATCTATAGGACTGTAAAGCGTCATTAGCACCAAGCAAGCATATGCTCTTCATTATGTTTTATTCTTTCATGTTGAAATCGTTACTAAAATAACATGAATGTTAGTATTTAGTTTCTCTATTTTCTTTATTAACTTGTATTTTAACAGCAAATCCGGCATTTTAATGTTAGTATGAAGAGCCATGTTGACATTTTGGAGAGTCTTACTCTATTTTTGGAAATTAGCCGTGACAAAACATTAAAATGTTGCAAAATATTCTCGCTCTAATAATTAGTGACATTTGGAAATGTCACTTTATTGTTTAAGATAAATTGAAAAGCTTTTTAGAAAACTAGCTTGCCTGAGCCATTTTTGGTTCCTTGTCACTCTGCCCATGTCTCCTTGGTCTCTGATTTGTAAGTTTCTTCATGGTGTCTCATCATTTTAATTTGCATTTCCCTAATGACAGATGGTGTTGAGCATCTTGTTTTTCTTTTTCTTTTTTAACTGTGGTTAAAAAAACACTTAAAGTTTACCATCTTAACCATTTTTAATTGTGCACTTCAACAATGTTAATATTTGCATTGTGATACAGATTTCCAGAACTTTTTCATGTCATAAATACAGCTCTTCTTTTCTCTCTCCCCACAACCCCTGGTAACCACCATTCTACTGTGTGTTTTTATGAGTTTGACTACTTTAGATATCTCATGTAAGTGGAATCATATAGCACTTATCTTTTTGTGACTGGCTTATTTCACTTAGCATAATGTCCTCAATGTTAAATCATGTTGTATGTGATAAGAACGCCTTCCTTTCTAAGGCTGAGTAATATTTGCTTGTATAATATATACATTTTGTTTATCCATTCATCCGTCAGTGGACATTTGGGTTGCTTCTACCTCTTGATATTGTGGAATAGTGGCACTATGAAAATGAGTGTGCAAATATCTCTGAGACCCTGCTTTCAATGCTGTTATATACCCAGATGTGAAATTGCTGGTAGTTCTATTTTTAATTTTTTAAGGAGCCTCCATACATACTGTTTTCCACAGCACTTGTACCATTTTACAATCTTTTTCTTTTGTTTGTTTTTGAGACAGAGTCTCACTCTGTCACCCAGGCTGGAGTGCAGTGGTGCAGTCTCAGCTCACTGCAACCTCCACCTCCTACGCTCAAGCGATTCTCTCACCTCAGCCTCCCAAGTAGCTGGGATTACAGGTGTGTGCCACCAGGCCCAGCTAATTTTTGTATTATTAGTAGAGACGGAGTTTCACCATGTTGGCCAGGCTGGTCTCAAACTCCTGACTTCAAGTGATCCACCCACCTCAGCCTCCCAAAGTGCTGGGATTACAGGCATGAACTACCGTGCCCCGCCTCAGTTTACAATCTTATCAACAATACACAAAGGTTCTAATTTCTCCACATCCTCACCAACATTTGTTATTTTCTGTTTTTTTTTTTTATAGTAACCATCCTAATGGATGTGAGGTGATATCTCTTTGTAGATTTTTTTTTTTTGCATTTCTTTAGATTAGTGATGTTGATCATCTTTTCATACTTGTTGGCCATTTGTATATCATCTTTAGAGAGATGTCTTTTCAAGTTCTTTTGACCATTTTAGAACTGGATTATTTGATTTTTTTGTTAATATATTTATTTATTTTATTATTATTATTTTTGAGACAGAGTGTTGCTCTGTCATCCAGGCTGGAGTGCGGTGGCATGATCTCGGCTCACTGCAACCTCTGCCTCCCAGGTTCAAGTGATTCTACTGCCTCAGCCTCCTGAGTAAGTGGGACTACAGGTGTGTGCCACCACCCCTGACTAATTTTTGTATTTTTAGTAGAGGCGGGGTTTTACCATGTTGGCCAGGCTGGTCTGGAACTCTTGACCTCAAGTGATCCACCACCTCGGCCTCCCAAAGTGCTGGGATTATAGGGGTGAGCCACTGCTCCCAGCCTCCAGTATAAATTTTAGAATTGGCTTGTTGGTATCTCCAGTATTCTTTCTGGGATTTTGATTGGGATCATGTAAAATCTAAAAATCACATTTGGGAGCATTGACATCTTAACAATATTATATTGGCCAGGCACAGTGGCTCACACCTGTAATCCTAGCACTTTGGAAGGATGAGGCAGACAAATCACCTGAGGTCGGGAGTTTGAGACCAGCCTGACCGACATGGAGAAACTCCATCTCTACTAAAAATACAAAATTAGCCAGGTGTGGTGGTGCATTCCTGTAATCCCAGCTACTCAAGAGGCTGAGGCAGGAGGATCGCTTGAACTCGGGAGGGGGAGGTTGCTATGAGGTGCGGTGAGGTGAGCCGAGATCGCACCATTGCACTCCAGCCTGGCAACAAGAGTGAAACTCCATCCCAGAAAACAAACAAGCAAACAAACCAACCCTAAAAAACCAATATTATATCTTCCAACCCATAAGCAAAGTGTTTCTTTCCATTTATTTAGATCTTTGATTTCTTTCATCAGTGTTTTATTGTTTTTCGTGTATAGATCCTGCAGATATTTTGTTTAAATTTATACCTAAGTACTTCATTTTTCTGGTGCTATTGTAAACCTTACCTTCTTTTAAAACTATAACATCTGTCCTACAAATTCTCAATTTAGAATCAGCCCTACAATATACTTTGTCTGATCTCTTACCCAAATAGTTGAGTGTTCATGTCTTGTCAGTGACTGGATATTTGGCACCGTGAATTTATGGTTCCAATGTCAGATGGGTTCTCACCACAGCTAGTCAATCCTTCTGTATGTTTTTGGTCAACAACTCTCCTGTTTCCCTAAGGAACAGTTTACAGCCGCTTTCTTCAAGCCTCTCCTTACTAGCTCTCAGCAGATGATTAGAGAGGTATCTCCAAAGCACCAACAACTTAAGGGCATACTTAGTTGCATCTGCCTCCATCTTTTTCTCTTTCAAATCTCAGAGGAAAAGATCCCCCTCTTCCTACTTAAGGCGAATCTACTACCTTTTAGTCATTTAACTAGTATACATTGAGTATCTATTATATGCCAGATATTGCACTAGGAGCTGGGGGCATAGTAGCGAACAAAGCAGCTCACATTCTGAGGGCAGGGGTGACAGATGAGCAAGTGAACAAGAAAATTATCAGTGAAAATAGTGTGATATGATAGTGATGAGTAATCAGGGATGGGCTCTGAGGAGGGGACACTTGAGCCATATAAGACCTGAGGGATCTGATTGAGTCAGCCATATAAGGATCAGGGGAAAGCATTCCAGGTGATGATGGCATTAGAAAGGACAAAGGCCCTATAGAGGGAGTAAGTTTACATGTTGGAGGAACAGAAAGAAGGCCAGTGTGACAAGGTTGTAGTGAGTAAGAGAGTAAGCAGGCAGAAGGTGGTGAGGTCAGAGGAGTGAACAGAAACCAGGCCATGTAGGTCCTTGCAGGCCTGAATAAGGATTTTGGATCTTAAAAATACAGTGAGAAGTTATTGATTGAACTGTTAAGCAGAGCAGAAACATGATATAATTTATGTGTTTTTTTTTTGTTTGTTTGTTTGTTTGTTTTGAGATAGGGTCTCTGTTGCCCAGGCTGGAGTGCAGTGGCACTATCATGATTCACTGTAGTCCCAACTTCCTGGGCTCAAGCAATCCTCCTACCTCAGCCTCCCAAGTAGTAGCTGGGACTACAGGTGTGTGCGTCCACGCCTGGCTAATTTTTTCTATTTTTTGTAGAAAAATTTTATTTTATTATCCTTCCTTTCCCTTTCCCCTTTTCTTTTCTTTCTCCGCAGTATGTTGCCCTTACTGGTCTCGAACTCCTGGGCTCAAGTGATCCTCCCACCATGGTCTCTCAAAGTGCTGGATTACAGACCTATGCCACCATGCCCAGCCAATTTATGTTTTAAAGTCATTCTAGGCTGGGTGCGGTGGCCCATGCCTGTAATCCCAGCACTTTGGGAGGCTGAGGCAGACTGATCACTTGAGGTCAGGAGTTCAAGACCAGCCTAGGTAACATGGTGAAACTCCACCTCTACTAAAAATACAAAAATTAGCCAGGTGTGGTGGCACACACCTGTAGTCCCAGCTCTTCCAAGGCTGAGGCACAAGAATTGCTTGCACCAGAGAGGCAGAGGCTGCAGTGAGCTGAGATCGTGCCACTGCACTCCAGCCTGGGCAACAGAGCAAGGCTCTGTGTCAAAAAAAAAATTAAAGTCAGTCTAGTTGATACATGGAGAGTGGCTTGTTGGGGGACAAGAAGTGAAGCAGAGAGACCAATTAGGAGACCATGGCAGTAGTCCAGGTGAGAGGTGAGAGTGGTTGGAACAGGATAGTAAAAGAAGAATTGGAGAAAGTGAATGGATTTGAGATGTGTTTTGGAGGTTTTGTTATCAGGACTAGCCGATAGATTTGGTGTGGGAAGTGAAGGGAAGAGGGGAATCAAGGATAACTCCTCAATTGTGGCTAGAATAACTGGGCAAATAGAAGTGCCATTTACTGAGATGGGGAAGAACAGCTTTCAAGGGAAAGCCAAGCACCATTTTGAACATGTTATGTTTGAAATGCTTATTGATTATCCAAGTGGAGTTGTCAGGTAGGCAGTTGGATATGTAGTCAGCTCAACTGGGAGGATCTAGCTGGAAATATAAATTTGAGAGTTGTCAGTATATAGATGTTACTTAAAGCCATGAGACAGAATGAAATTGCCAAAGATGTAAGTACAGATAGCAAAAGGAAGAAATCCAAGGATTGAGTCCTGGGGCATCATTTAATGGTCAAGAGAGGAATGGCTACTAAGACTGGATGAAGACAGAGTAAAACTGAGAGCGAAGAGAGGCAAGTGTTTTACATGACTCAAGGTCCAGTTAAGAAAACAGAAAACAGGACTTCCATTTCCAGTTACTGAGGCATGAGGATCCAGTGTTCCAATCCAGTGGGAAAATGGGGCCTTTGACTGAAGAGGAGACCCGTGTCATGTTTGAGAAGATTACGAAATTCATCGGGGAGAATCTTCAGCTGCTGGTGGACCGGCCTGATGGCACCTACTATTTCTGACTGCACAATGACCGGTGTACTATATGAGTGAGAAGATAATGAAGCTGGCCACCAATATCTCCGGGAATAGGCCAGTGTCACTGAGGACCTGCTTTGGAAACTTCAGTAAGACAAGTTTCGGTTGCACATTACAGGCCTGGATTAACTTGCAGCTTATGCCAAGTATAAAGTATGGATAAAGCCAGATGCAGAGCAGTCCTTCCTGTATGGGAACCATGTGTTGAAATCTGGTCTGGGTCGAATCACCAAAAATGCTTCTCAGTACCAAGGAGTGGTGGTGTACTCCATGGCAGCCATCCCTTTGGGTTTTGGGGTGGCAGCAAAATCTACACAAGACTGCAGAAAAGTGACCCCATGGCAATTGTGGAATTTCATCAAGCAGACATTGGGACGTATGTGTAGCATGAAGAAACGCTGACTTAAAGTCATTGCAAGGACAGGCGGCTGTGTGAAAGGGCCGAGCTTTGTTTCCTGTGTTTGTGTAGACTCTACCATCATGTTGCATTTTGTCAACACTCTGACCTCTCCAGGGACTTCTTAGTTTACTGTACTCTCTGTCACTAACAAGTGCAGGCTGGATTCTTATTATATACAGAGATAGCTTAAAAATGGGGTTTCAGATCTTTCTGTTTGTGATGAAATAGAATATTCTTTCATATTTGAATCAGAGGGCTTCTTGTTCTAAGAAATAGGTTCAAAATCATTGGAACTAGGAACAAGAATTATTGTTATCTGTGATGACACTTTGTTTTCTAAACTCAGAGGGCTTCTTGTTCTAAGAAATAGGTTCAAAATCATTGGAACTAGGAACAAGAATTATGGTTATCTGTGATGACACTTTGTTTTCTAATCCATGTGATAACACATGGATTTTCTTTTTCATTAATATGAAAGATAGACATTGCCGTCAGAATAGTAGCCACATGGAGTTTTACAAATGAAATTTGGCTAAAATAAGAGCAATTTATTCGGCTATTTTTCTATACAGTAAGTGCTGTGTGGTACTGAAGAAAAACAGGTTCAAACCCCAGTTCTGGCCAGGCATGGTGGCTCACGCCTGTAATCCCAGCACTTTGGGAGGCTGAGGTGGGCAGATTATGAGGTTGGGAGTTCAAGATCATCCTGGCTAACACAATGGAACCCCGTCTCTAGTAAAAATACAAAAATTAGCTGGGTGTGGTGGAATGTGCCTGTAGTCACAGCTACTCGGGAGGCTGAGGCAGGAGAATCGCTTGAACCCAGGAGGCGGAGGTTGCAGTGAGCCGAGATTGTGCCATTGCACTCCAGCCTGGGTGACAGAGCAAGACTCTGTCTCAAAGAAAAAAAAAACCAGTTCTGCCAACTACCAGCTATATGGCCTTGAATGAGTCATTCAGCTTTAATAAGGTTCATTTTCTTCTGTTTAAAAAGACACAAAACTTGCTGGGTGTGGTGGCTCACGCCTGTAATCCCAGTGCTTTGGGAGGCTGAGGTGAACAGATCACCTGAAGGAATTCGAGACCAGCCTGACCAACATGGAGACACCCTGTCTCTACTAAAAATACAAAATTAGCTGGGCATGGTGGCACATGCCTGTAATCCCAGCTACTTGGGAGGGAGAATCACTTGAACCCAAGAGGCAGAGGTTGCGGTGAGCCAAGATTGCACCATTGCACTCCAGACTAGGCTGAAAGAGCAAAACTCCATCTCAAAAATAATAAAAAGACACAAAACTTAAAAAACAGCTTTGGCCATCTGAGAGTTAGAAATCATGAATGTAGGCTGGGTATGGTGGCTCATGCCTGTAATCCCAGGACTTTGAGAGGCCAAGGTGGGCAGATCACTTGAGATCAGGAGTTTGAGACCAGCCTGGCCAACATAGTGAAACTCTGCCTCTACTAAAAATACAAAAATATTGGCCAGGTTTAGTGGCACACACCTATAGTCCTAATTACTTGGGAGGCTGAGGCAGGAGAATGGCTTGAACCCAGGAGGCAGAGGTTGCAGTGAGCTGAGATCCGTGCCATCACACTCCAGCCTGGGCGACAAAGCGAGACTCCATCTCAAAAAAAAAAAAAATCATGATTGTAAAGTGTCTAGTACAGTGCCTGGGAAATGATAGATGTGGAATAAACGGTAAAAATTATTTTTATATTATGTATTCCTGTTTTTAAGTGTAGAGTTCTATGAGTATAATTTGATTATTATCTTCTTTTTTACAAGCTGTTTTCTCAGTCTTTTTCTTGGATGGGATGATCCTAGGCTGGAATTTTTTTTCATCACTATGATTTTATAAAACATAATTTTTTCTGTGAACCTTTACTTACTTGACTGGATTGTACTAAAAGCACTGATCAGAGACCGTGACATAAAAATTCAGTCTCTTTGACCTTCCCCATGCCTCCCAAGTTTAAGATCATTAGAATATTTCTTTAATAACATTTTATAGACAAAAAATTTAAAGACTACCTGTATTGCAAAACTAAACTATTTCTTGAATGAATATACTGCTTATTTTAAGTTCCAAAGATGAAGCCTTTAAGAATAAAAACATTACCAACTCCTGCTTAAAAAAAAAAAAACAAAAACAGAAAACATTCAGAATTATAAACAATTTAACATGAGGAACTGGTACTCAGGTGATAGAAGACCTTATAATTCCAGGAAGGGATGATGAATTGATCGAGAGATTTAGCAACAGCAGGAAGCTGCTTCACCTCTAGGGGTAGAGGGACAAAAGCAGAAGGTGGTATCACCCAAGTCTGGGATCAAGGACCACCCAGCAGAAGCAGGAATGCCAACCCACCAGGAGCTTGGTTCATGGAGGGAGTGACTATCCAGTGGGAACCACAGAGGAGATACAATCCGTGCTGCAGATGGCACTTAAAACAGAGAGAAAGGGAGGAAATAGCCTGGCTTCTCTCCTTTTGCTCTCCAATCTTCTGCAAAGATTCCCATCCATAGGTGAAACCTATCAGAAAGTCAGGAGGGAAAGGAGCCTGGGAAATGTAGTTGTCCACTGCACACAGCAGCACAGAAGAGGGGAATGAAGTCGGGCACGGTGGCTCACACCTGTAATCCTGACTTTGGGAGGCCAAGGCAGGCGAATCACCTGGAGTCAGGAGTTTGAGACCAGCCTGGCTAACACAGTGAAACCCCATCTCTACTAAGAATATAAAAATTAGCCGGGCATGGTGGCGCACACCTGTAATCCCAGCTACTTGGGAGGGTGAGGCAGGAGAATCACTTGTACGTGGGAGGTGGAGGTTGCGGTGAGCCAAGATCGCGCCACTTCACCAACCTGGATGACAGAGTGAGACTCTGTCTCAAAAAAAAGAAAAAAAAAATATGATTGTACTGCTTCTGCACCAGATCCCAGTCCCTCCTGCCTACTCAAGTATATTGCTTCAGTTATTTTCTCTCTCCTGCATTATCAGTTTTTACTTCTATCTTGGATTTTTCCTCATCAGCATTCAAATACGCTGTTATTTCTCCCATCTTTAAAATACTGTTAATCTTACTATACCACCCTATTTCTCTTCTTCCCTTTCATAGCAAAACTCCAAAAAAAAAAAAAAAAAAAGCACCTATATTCACTGCCTCCAATTCCTCTTCTCTCATTCTCTCTTGAACTCTGTCCTGCTAGGCTTTCGCTTATGCCACTCCATTCAAACTGCTTGTGAAAGTCACCAATGACCTCCCCATTGCTAAATGCAGTGGTCATTTCCAAGTCCTCATCTTGTCTATGGTATTTGGCAGATGATTATTTCCTCCTCCTTTAAATACAGGCTGGTCATTTGTCTATTTGCTCTCAGACCCATTCCCCTCTTCTTGAACTCACAGGCATGAGCCACTGTGCACGGCGCAGTAATAGGATTTATAGAAACTCAGAGTCACAGGATCTTCATCATTCAAGTTTAGAAAAGATGAAAGACCTTAAATGTCACACCCTGTAACCTTCTCTTATGCGTAGGAATTTCCTGTGTAACCTCCTAGACACACACTGGTTCAGCCTTTGCTTTAAAGTCTCCAGGGATGGTAAACTTAGACTTTCCCAAAACAGTCATTTTCATTTTAAGACAAATACCATTAATTTTTCCTTTAGAAAACAACCAGATGGACTCAGCGCTTCTCTCTCTCTCTCTTCTTCTTTTTTTTTTTGACAGTCTCTCTGTCTCCCAGTCTGGAGTGCGGTGGTGCGATCTCAGCTCACCGCAACCTCTGCCTCCCAGACTCAAGCAATTCTCATGTCTCAGCCTCCTAAGTAGCTGCAATTACAGATGTGTGGCACCACACCTGGCAAATTTTTGTATTTTTAGTAGAGACGGGGTTTCACCATGTTGGCTAGACTGGTCTCAAACTCCTCAAGTGATCCAAAACCTCAAGTGATCCACCCACCTTGGCCTCCCAAAGTGCTGCAATTACAGGCATGAGCCACCGCTCCTGGCAGGATCTTCTGGAATTTGTGCCAGCCTGGAATCAGTGCTTTGTTCTGGATTGGGTTATGGTTTGAAGAAGCCAACTGTGAGGGTCATTTTAGGGTCAATTTGAAAAACATAAATATAGGGTATTAGATGAGATGAAAATTTATTAAAATTATAGAGATTGTTGACTGAATAAAGCAGTTTGCAGTACAGTGTGTAGAGTTACTTATTATATGTCTATTTGTGTGTGTGTATACATACATGGTGGGGAGAGAGAGATGAATTGATGTGCATTATTAACGTGTTAAAAGCATTAGTCTCTGGGTAGTGGGAATGTGGCATTGAGTTCTAGCAGAACTTCCATGAAAAGGTGGTTCTTAAAATGTTTCAGAGAATAGAAAAAGACTAACTTTCCCCAATTCTTTTTTTTTTTTTTTTTGAGACGGAGTCTTGCTTTGTTGCCAGGCTGGAGTGCAGTGGGGCAACCTTGGCTCACTGCAACCTCTGCCTCCTGGCTTCAAGTGATACTCCTGTCTCAGCCTCCCAAGTAGCTGGGACTACAGGCGCATGCCATCACACCCAGCTATTTTTTTTGTATTTTTAGTAGAGACGGGGTTTCACCACGTTGGCCAGGATGGTCTCGATATCTTGACCTCATGATCTGCCTGCCTCGGCCTCCCAAAGTGCTGGGATTACAGGCGTGAGCCACTGAGCCCAGCTCCCCAGTTCTTTATATGAAAATAGGATAACTGGGCCAGGCATGGTGGCTCATGCCTGTAATCCCAGCACTTTGGGAGGCCAAGGTAGGTGGATCACTTGAGGTCAGGAGTTTGAGAACAGCCTGGCCAACATGGTGAAACCCCATCTCTACTAAAAATACAAAAATTAGCCGGGCGTGGTGGCACGCACCTGTAATCCCAGCTACTCAGGAGGCTGAGGCAGGAGAATTGCTCAGACCCAGGAGGTGGAGGTTAAGTGAGCCAGGATCATGCCACTGCACTGAAGCCTGGGCGACAGGGCAAAATTCTGTCTCAAAAAATGAAAAAAAAAAAGTGGGTTCCTATTATGGCTGGGCATAGTGGCTCATGCCTGTAATCCCAGCACTTTGGGAGACTGAGGTGGGTGGATCATGAGGTCACGAATTCAAGGCCAGCCTGGCCAATATAGTGAAACCCCATCTCTACTGAAAATAGAAAAATTAGCTGGGCTTGGAGGCGCTTGCCTGTAGTCCCAGCTACTCGGGAGGCTGAGGCAGAAGAATTGCTTGAACCCAGGAGACAGAGGTTGCATTGAGCTGAGATCGCCCTACTGTAGTCCAGCCTGGGTGACAGAGCAAGAATAAATCTCAAAAAAAAAAAAAAAAAAAAAAATAGGGTAACTGATACCAAAACCTAATGGTAATGGCAGTTAAAAGAAATATATGGACCAATCGACCAAATTTATATGTAAAAATACTGAATATAGATGTAAAGGTTTAAACAGAATTCAGATATAATTCTAAGCCAGGCACAGTAGCTCACACCTATAATCGCAGCACTTTGGGAGACTCGCTTGAGCCCAGGAGTTTGAGACCAGTCTGGGCAACATAGTAAGACCCCATCTCTATAGAAAAACACAAAAATTAGCTGAGCATGGTGATGTGTGCCTTAAGTCCCAACTACTAGGGGAGCTGAGGTGGGAAGATCTCTTGAGCCCAGAGGGTTGAGGCTTTAGTGAGCTATGACTGTGCCACTGTACTCCAGCCTTGTCTAAATAAAAACTTTTTAGAAAAAATTCTGGAGGCATTTTCATTTCCTGGGGAGGCCTCAGGAAACTTAGTTGGAAGGGGAAACAGCCACCTTCTTCACAAGATGGCAGGAGAGAGAAGAGTGAGCATGTGAAGGAGGAACTTTCAAACACTTATAAAACCATCATATCTTGTGGGAACTCAATATTATGAGAACAGCATGACAGAAACTGCCCCCCATGATCCAAACACCTCCCTCCTGCAACACGTGGGGATTACAATTCAAGATGAGATTTGGGTGGGGACACACAACCAAATCATATCACTACCTGATTTCAAGTATACTACAAAAGTATAGTAACCAAAACAGCATGGTACTGGCATAAAAACAGATGCCTTCATCAATATAACAAAATAGTGAGCCCAGAAAGAAATCCATGCATCCTCAGCCAACAGATTTTCAACAAAAGTGCCAATAACATACATTAGGGAAAGGACAGTCTCTTCAATAAGTGATGCTTGGAAAACTGCATATCTATATGCAGAAGAATAAAATCAGACCCCTCTCACCATATACAAAAACTAACTCAATGGATTAAAGGCTTAAATGTAGGATCTGAAACTGAAACAACTGGAAGTAAACAAGGGAAATGTCTTATGACATTGGACTAGACTGGGCAACAATTTTTTTTTTCATATGAACTCTGTTGAGGTCACCACCTGCGAGGTCTGTCCTGCAGACCCTGACTCAACGACAGATGAATAAATTCACTCACACACAGAATACAGTGAAAGACTGGGCTGGGATGTCTGTGGCCACTCACACTCGAGAGTGCTGTAAAGAGATAGCAGCCACAGCCATGAATAAAGGCTGGCTTTGCTTTATTCATGGCTGTGGCTGCTATCTCTTTATAATCAACACTATAAAGTTATAAACACTTTATAATCTGCTATCTTTTTATAATCAACACCACTAGAGGGTGAAGATTAAAGGCCAGGTTCCGAGGCCTAAGGCAAACACCATTAGTGGGTAGTATCCCCGGTTGACCTCCCTCCAAGAGAGCCATCCGGAATGATCAAAGGTTAATTTTAGGACCACATGAGCAAACAAGTTAGTTAGGTAAATTCTCCACATTCCTTTGTTTCTACTCTATTTAACTAAGGGGACAAGGCTGCCTTCAGCCAAGTACTATAATAAAAACCCTTAGGCCTTCGAAAGGGTTTGTGTATATTCTCTGTAACTAAACTTTCTCCCGCCAGCTTGACTGAATCCCCACAGAACTCAAAAGCAGGCAACAAAAGCAAAAATAGACAAGTGGGATTTCATCAAACTAAAAAGCTTCTGTCCACCAAAGGAAACAGTCCACAGAGTGAATATATAACATATAGAATGGGAGAAAATACTGGCAAATTCTACATCTGACAAGGGGCTAATATCCAGACTGTATAAGGAATTCAAACAACTCAATAGCAAAAACTCAATCTGATTTTTTTTTTTTTGAGACAGAGTTTTGCACTTGTCACCCAGGCTGGAGTGCAATGGCACAGTCTTGGCTCACTGCAATCTCCACCTCCCAGGTTCAAGGGATTCTCCTGCCTCAGCCTCCCGAGTAGTTGGGATTACAGGCACCTTCCACCATGCCCAGCTAATTTTTGTATTTTTAGTAGAGATGGGGTTTCACCGTGTTGGCCAGGCTGGTCTCAAATTCCTGACCTCAGGTGATCCGCCTGCCTCAGCCTCCCAAAGTGTTGAGATTACAGGCATGAGCCACCGTGCTGGGCCTCAATTTGATTTTTTTTTGAGACAGGGTCTCAGTCTGTCACCCAGACTGGAGTGTGGTGCTGTGATCTTGGCTCACCACAGCCTCCACTGCCCAGGCTCAAGCAATTCTCTTGCATCAGCCCCCTGAGTAGCTGGGATTACAGGTGCATGCCACCACTGCCCGGCTAATTTTTGTGTTTTAGTAGAGACCGAGTTTCACCATGTTGGCTAGGCTGGTCTTGAATTCCTGACCTCAAACGATCCATCTGCCTTGGCCTTCCAAAGTGCTGGTATTGCAGGCGTGAACCACCACACCCCACCTCAGTCTGACTTTTAAATGGGCAAAATACCTTTATACACATTTCTGAAAAGAAGACATACAGAATGGCCAACAGGTATATGAAAAAATGCTGAACATCACTAATCAGGGAAATGCAAATCAAAAGGGAACCCTTACATATTGCTAGTGGAAATGTAAATTAATACAGCTATTATGGATTATGGAACACAGTATGGAACTCAGAAAATTAATCCCAGCATATATCCCATGTATCGTGTGTGTGTGTGTGTATAGATACACATGATACAGCAATATCTATATATATATATATCTATATCTATCTATATATATATACACACACACACAAGCACACGCTATACAGCAATCCCAGTTCATATACAAATATATATATATATATATGCACACATAGATACATATACACAATGGAATATCATTCAGCCATAAAAAGGAATGAAATCCCATCATTTGTGACAACATGGATGAACCTAGAAGACATTATGTTAAATGAAATTAGCCAGATACAGGAAGGGAAATATCCCATATTCTCACGCATATGGTGAATGTAAAAAAAGTTGATTTTATAGAAGTAGAGAATAGAACAGTGGTTACTATAACCTAGGGAGGGGGAAGGAGGGATGGCAGAGGTTGATCAATAGGTACAAAGTTACAATTAGGAGGAATAAATTCCAATGTTCTATTGCAGTGTTAACAATAATGTATATTTCAAAATAGCTAGAAGAGAGGATTTTTAGTGTTATCACATATAAATGATAAATATTTGAGGTGATGAATACGTTAATTACCCTGATTTGATCATTACACATTGCATACATGTATCAGAACATCACTCTGTATCCCATAATATGTACAATTATTATGTGTCAATTAAAATTTAAGAAAAATGTGGGAGCCAGGCAGGGTGGTTTATACCTGTAATCCTAGCACTTTGGGAGGCCAAGGCAGGAGAATCCCTTGAGCCCAGGAGTTTGAGACCAGCCTGGGCAACATGCTGAGACCCTGTCTCTATTTTTAAAAAGTTTTTCTTTAAAGAAAAATATATGAGCAATTAATATTTAAAAGAAAGTGACAAATTTATCATTGTTTTAATTAGGCTCTTTTGAATGTTAGGAACAATACTCAAGTTACCTTGAGAATTAAATGAGAGAGATTAATTGTAAGTATCCACATGGAAATGAACTAGAAATAGAAGAAAACTTTAAAGTTATGATTAATGATATCTATTTATAAATCCTACAGCAAGTATACTTAAAAGCTTGCCTCCTGAGTGGATCATGAGATCAGGAGATCGAGATCATACTGGCCAACATGGTGAAACCCTGTCTCTACTAAAATATAAAAACTTAACCAGGCATTGTGGTGCGCGCCTGTAGTCCAGCTACTTGGGAGGCTGAGGCAGGGGAATCGCTTGAGCCCGAGAGGTGGAGGTTGCAGTGAGCCAAGATCGCACCACTGCACTTCATTCAGTCTGGCGACAGAGCAAGACTCCATCTCAGAAATAAAAAAAAAGTTTGCCTCCTGAAATTGGAAATGAGACAAAGATTCCCTTTATTACCATGGTATTGGGATCCTAGCCAGTGCAATGAGAAGAAAAGGAAACAAAAAGTTTAAAGACTTGGAAGAAATAACACCATCATTATTTGTAGAAAACATGATTGTGTATATCGAATATCCAAAATAACTGAAGAATAAATATATAGATTGATAAACGAATTTAGAAAAGTTGGCTGGGCGCGGTGGCTCACGCCTGTAATCCCAGCACTTTGAGAAGCTGATGCGGGCAGATCACGAGGTTAGGAGTTTGAGACCAGCCTGGCCAATATGGTGAAACCCCATCTCTACTAAAAATACAAAAATTAGCCGGTGTGGTAGTGCACACCTGTAGTCCCAGCTACTTGGGAGGCTGAGACAGGAGAATTGCTTGAATCCAGGAGGTGGAGGTTGCAGTGAGCTAAGATCACACCACCACACTCCAGCCTGAGTGACAAAGCAAGACTCTGTCTCAAAAAAAAAAAAACAGTTGCTGGACATGTGGTTAATATAGAAAACCAATTGCATTCTGTATCTAAGTAACAAGCAGTTGGAAACTTAACATTTAAAATTAGACATATTAAGTCATTAAAATAGCATAAAAATAGGGATAATCTAAGAAAATATTATGCAAGGCCTTTACATAGAGGACTATAAAATATTGAGAAAAATTAAAACCTAAATAGATGGAATGATACACTGTGTTCGTGTGGAAGACTCAATAGCTTTAAAGTGTCAGTTCTCCACAAACTGATTTATAGATTCAGTGAGACCCCAGGCAAAAATCTCAACAATTGTGTGTGTATGTCCATGTGTGCATGTGTGTGGTGCTGGGCAGGGGGGAGGAGAGACTTGACAAGCTAATTTAAATTTATACAGAAATCAGAAGGTCCAAGAATAGGAATGAAATTTATACAGAATGGAAAGGTCTAATATCACTCTTGAAGAACAAGGTTATAGGACTTATTCTACTAGATACTGTTTTACTATATATTAAAAGTAATTTCAACAGTATGGTATTGGCTCAGTAGACAATAGACCAATGAAACAGAATAGAGTCCAGAAACCAGCCCACACATGCAGTCACCAGATCTACAGCAAAGGCACTCCTGCTATTTAGAATTTCTTTTCTTTTTTTTTCTGAGATGGAGTTTTGCTCTTGTCACCCAGGCTGGAGTGTGATGGTGTGATCTCAGCTCACTGCAACCTCCGCCTCCCAGGTTCAAGCGATTCTCCTGCTTCAGCCTCCCGAGTAGCTGGGATTACAGGTGTGCACCACCACGCCTGGCTAATTTTTGTATTTTCAGTAGAGACAATGTTTCACCATGTTGGTCAGGCTGGTCTTGAACTCCTGACCTCAGGTGATCCATCCGCCTCAGCCTCCCAAAGTGCTGGGATTACAGGCGTGAGCCACTGCCTGTAAAAATTCTAATAATCTAAAAATTATTATAATTTTTTCTAATAAATTTTGGTAAGACAATTGTCTATTCACATGGTAAAAAGAAAACTTGACCCCTACCTCACATCGTCCACAAAAATCAATTCCAGGTAAATCAGATCTAAATATAAAAAGTAAAGTGGTAAAACTTCTAGAAAATAATAAAAATATTTTCATTATCTTTGGGAAATGAAAGACCTCTTAAGACAAAACCACTAACCATAAAAGAAAAGATGGATACTGCATTCAATTTAAGAGCACCTGCTCATCAAAAGATGCTATCGAGGGTAGAAAGGCTACAGAGACGGTGAAGATACTTGTAAGACAAAACTCGTGAAAGGCTTGCATCCAGAGTGTCTAAAGAGTTCCTACAAACTATTTTTTTTTTTTAATTGAGACGGAGTCTCACTCTATTGCCCAGGCTGGAGTGCAGTGGCGTGATCTCAGCTCACTGCAACCTCTGCCTCCTGGATTCAAGCTATTCTCCTGCCTCAGCCTCTCAAGTAGCTGGGATTACAGGCGCCCACCACCATGCCTGGCTAATTTTTGTATTTTTAGTAGAGAGGGGGTTTCACCGTGTTGTTCGGGATGGTCTCAAACTCCTGACCTCAGGTGATCTGCCCGCCTCGGCCTCCCAATGTGCTGGGATTACAGGCGTGAGCCACCTCGCTCAGCCCAAACCGTCTTTTAGATAATGAAGGGTTTCACTTTAGACTCTTTGGGGACAGTGCAGGGCCACATCCTTGGACACAGGGATCCTGAAAGAGCAATGCCAGTGACCCTTTTTGCCTCTGGTGGTGGGGCCAGAGTGAGGGGGGAAGGTGGAAAAGTGGAACTTTCAAAGAAATGTGCTGTCTAAAGACCCTAATTGAAAGTGTTTTTGTTTTTGTTAATTTTTCAGGCAAGGTCTCACTCTGTTGCCCATGCTAGAGTGCAGTGGCATGATGACAGCCCATGGCAGCCTCCACCTCCTGTGTTCAAGTGATCCTCCCAACCTCAGCCTCCTGAGTAGCTGGGACCACAAGCATGTGCCACCATGTCTGGCTTTTATATATATATATATATATATATATATATATATATATATAATTATATTTATATTAGGTTGGTGCAAAAGCAATTGTACCTTTTGCCAGTATTTTAATGACAAAAGCCACAATTACTTTTGCACCAACTTATACATATATATATTTAATATAAAATATAATATATATAGTGTATATATATATATATATATATTTTTTTTTTTTTGTAGAGACAGGGTTTCACCATGTTGCCCATGCTGGTCTTAAACTCCTGGCCTCAAGTGATCCTCCCGCCTCAGCCTCCAAAAATGCTGGGATTACAGGCATGAGCTCTAGTGCCTGGCCTGAAAGTGTTTTCTTTCAGAGGGACCAAAGGGAACAGATGGCCAGAGCCCATCATGCCCTCCATCACGGTGTCTCCAAGGACAAATGGAATACTCTGAAGGAAGGGTGGACTGTTTTAGCTCTACAGGTCGATTCTCAATCTCCACTTGTTCCTGCCAGCTCAGCCCTGATTCCCAATTGAGGAGAAAGAGGAGGTTCAAGAAATACCCTGCCTCTTTTCCAGGAGGCTCAGTAAGGGCTAGGCATGGGGAAGGGATTCAAGTCATGCCTTTGGGTTGGAGCTGGAGGAGTGTGAGTTAATAGGCATTCCCATGGGGGCTCTCCTCTCCCTTTCCCTGTGGGGCCGGTAAGGACTCGGAGGGCTTCTGGCTGTGGAACTGGTTGGGGTCCCCTGCTTCTTGGCACCATGCCCAATCTCCACTTGTTCATTCATTCTGACCTCAACTCCTCCTCCAGTCCCCATCAGTTCCCTCTGCTCCAGACACAGTGGTCTCCTCCCTGGCCCTCAGACGTGCCAGGCACGTTCCTGCCTTGACATTTTTCCCTTCTGCACGGCCTACCCTTTCACATTCTTCGGGTCTTGATTTTGTCTGAGAAAATGTCAGTTTCTCAGAGGATTTTGTTGACCATTGTATCTAAAATTTCATCGCCTCCCCATACTTCCTATCCCCCTCTCCTATAGTTTTCCCCTAAAACCCTATAGAAATATTTGCTCATTTAGCTTATAGTCTGGTGCTCCCACTATAATGTAACCTAAAAGTTTAGTGGGGACAGGGATTTTTTCCATTTTTGTTCACTGCTATATCCCAGACTCTAGTAGAGTTCTGGGCTGGCCGTGGTGGCTCATGCCTGTAATCCCGGCTACTCAGGAGGCTGAGGGACAAGAATCACTTAAACCCAGGAGGCGGAGGTTGCAGTGAGCCAAGATCACAGCACTGCACTCCAGCCTGGGAAACAGATTGAGACTTGGTCTCAAAAAAAAAAAAAAAAACAAAAAAACAAAAACAACAGGCTAGGCGTGGTGGCTCACGCCTGTAAATCCCAGCACTTTGGGAGGTCCAGGCAGGTGGATCACAAGGTCAGGAGTTCAAGACCAGCCTGGCCAACATAGTGAAACCCCGTCTCTACTAAAAATACAAACATTAGCCAGGAATGGTGGTGTGCGCCTGTAGCCCAGCTACTCGGGAGGCTGAGGCAGGAGAATCGCTTGAAGCTGGGAGGCAGAGGTTGTGGTGAGCCAAGATCGTGCCACTGCACTCCAGCCTGGTGACAGAGGGAGACTCCGTCTCAAACAACAGCAACAACAACAACAACAAACAAAACAAAAAAGCTAAATACCATCTGTTGCATGAATGAACTGCAAATGTGGCTGCCCCCACCTGTTCTGAGTTCGAATGTGACTCTCACATGTCTTTCCTGCTTCACACTCTGGAACAGCGCAAATCTACTGAATGTCTGATGGGGGAGGCCAAACCACAGCACCCACCCTAGATGCCCCCAGAGCAGGTGTCCACCTGTATCCTTTCCTGACTGTACTTTCAGTGCTGGCTAGTGCTTGGGGAGCCCTTGGCATCACCAGTTTTCTTTTTATTTTTGTGGGTAGATAGTAGGTGTATACATTGATGGGGCATATGGGGTATTTTGATATAGGTATACAATATGTAAAAATCACATCAGGTTAAATGGAGTATCCATCACCTCAAGCGTTTATCTTTTTGTTACAAACAATCTAATTACACTCTTTCGGTTATTTTTAAATGTATGATTAAATTATTATTGACTATAGTCACACTGTTGTGCTATCAAATACTAGATCTCATTCTATTTTTTGTACACATGAACCATCCACACTTCCCCCCGACAACCCTTCACTCCCATTTCCCACCTCTGGTAACTATCATGCTACTCTCTCTCTCCATGAATTCATTTCTAGCTCCCACAAATGAGTGAGAACATGAAAGTTTGTCTTTCTGTGCCTGGCTGATTTCACTTAACATAATGACCTCCAGTTCCATCCATGTTATTGAAATGACAGGATCTTACTCTTTTATGGCTGAATAGTACTCCATTGTGTATATGTACCACCTTTTTTTTTTTTTTTTTTTTTTTTTTTTTTTTTTTTTTTTTGGCAAATTGTTTGTTTGTCAACCCGGCGGGGGTGGGGGGGGGGGGGGAGGTATTGACACACGGCCACCCCCCCCCCCCCGGTTCAAGCA
>CAUYLG010001894.1:0-19434 GCA_963573385.1 Cacajao melanocephalus | reverse complement strand
CGGCCCCCGGCGGGCCCCCCCCCGGGGGGGGGGGGCGGGGGGGGGGCGCCATCCCCCCCCCCCCCCGCCGGGCACCGCCCCACCCCCCCCCCCAAACAAAAAAAAAAAAAAAAAAAAAAAAAGGCTGGGATTTGAACCAGGGGCTTCTGGATGGGTATGGAGTTCTGTCTACTCCATGTGGCATCTCATCGTGGATACAGAGGGTGGTGGAGCTGGAGAGCCCACCCAGGGTGCTCACACTCAGCACGCCCTCCCCTCCTTCCCCAAGGTGGGCTACCCCTAAAAGCCTCGACAGGAGCTCATGCCCATTACCAAAGTTGGGAAAGGTTCTGCTTCTAAGAAGTGTCTAATGAGAAAGCATTTAGTTTACTGCTCCTGGGATACTTATTAAAAAGAATTGGCCAGCGCTCTTGGCTCCGACTTCTCATTTAGGTGGAATCCTACATTCATCTGAGTTGCCCAGGAAGAGGAGAGACAGGTCAGGAGACTCTCTTTTGGGCAATACCTTGTTAGTCTGACAAGGATCCGAGACTGAGGGGATGTGCCAAGGAACCCATGCTCAGAAAATGGGATCAAGGTCAAAAGCCCATGTCTGGGTTAGAGGCCCTAGTGGTCTCTCAGTCACACCGGGCAAAATCAGGTTATAACAACGTGACTTTTCTTTTTTTTTGAGATGGAGTTTTGCTCTTGTTGCCCAGGCTGGAGTGCAACGGCACAATCTCGGTTCACTGCAACCTCCGCCTCCCGAGTTCAAGTGATTCTCCTGTCTCAGCCTCCCAAGTAGCTGGGATTACAGGTGCTGCCACCATGCCTGGCTGATTTTTGCATTTTTTAGTAGAGACAGGGTTTCACCAGGTTGGCCAGGCTGGTCCTGAATTCCTGATCTCAGGTGATCCACCCGCCTCAGCCTCCCAAAGTGCTGGGATTACAGGCGTGGGCCACTGTGCCCGGCCTGACAATGTCACATTTATTTGCATGTACCATTTACTTATAAAAGGTGGATGAGGCGGGGCACAGTGGCTCCCATCGGTAATCCTGGCATTTTGGGAGCCCGAGGTGGGAGGATTGCTTGAAGCCAGAAGTTGAAGACCAGCCTGGGCAACATAGTGAGACTATAAAAAATTTAAAAATTAGCTGGGTGTGGTGGTGGTGATGATGATGCACGTCTGTAGTCCCAGTTACTCGGGAGGCTGAGGTGCAAGGATGGCTTGAGCCCAGGAGGTCAAGGCTGCCATGATCTCCTGTTGTGCCATTGGTCTAGCCTGGATGACAAAGCTAAGACCTGTCTCCATGCCTCCCACTCCACCAAAAAAAGAAAAAAGGGTGCCCAGTTGGTAGAAATACTGCCGAACACTAAACAGCAAACTCTGAAGCTGTGAGCCCTTCTAGGGCAGAGTCCCATCCCAGGAGGGTAGACACCTCCACTCCTCTGACTCCTAACATCACAGGGCATTAGGGGTCAAAGCCAGCATGGGACCTTCTCGCTAAGCCCCTCATCTTACAACTGGGAGTACTAAGGCTTGGGAGAAGGGGCTTAATTAAGGTGACTGAGGAAGGGTGTGGCAGAGCCAAGCCTAGATTCCATTTCTCTGCATTACCCATTTCCCACTATCATCAAGGCCTAGACCGTGGAGACTGGCCACAAGCAGAACCAGACATGCACATTTATCTTGTGATAAGTGCAAACGCCTGGAAAGGAAAAAGGATTAGAGGAACCGATCCATTCTATTCTCTGGACAAATGAAATTGAGATTAATTTGTCTGAAGGCACCCAGAATCTAAATCAGATGAGAGGAGAATTTATTGCAGCCTGCTGCCTGTACACTGTTTGGCCCAACTGCTCCTCCCGGGAGCCAGCAAGGAGGCAGAGATTCAGCCCTCAGCTCACACGGAGCCCTCGGGTGGGAGCTGGTACCCCTGGTTGCCGTGGGCAACCCCACAACAGTAGTTCCCAGCCCTGAGAGCAGGATGAGAGCCAAAGCAGAGCAGCAGGTAACAGCAGGGGTCCTGGGGACCTACCTTGAAGTTCCAGACATCATTCACCTGCTGGCAGAGGTTTAGGTCGAGCTTGGCAACCAGCAGTCCATCCCGGTTACGGGACAGCCCAGGAGTCCGGCTGCTGTCAGGGGCTGCCACGTAGCTCGAGCCATAAAAGTAGCCAAAGTCCTTGTGAGCTTTAGAGGAGCAAAGAAACGCATCTGTGAGCTTGTGTGGATGTACTGTGGACTCTGAAGCGGGTCAGGCACCTTGAGGCAGGCCCAGGACAAGGTCCACACCATCCTCCCCAGTGTCTGCCAAATGCCGAGGCCCAAAGGGCCTGTCTCCCTCCTCAGGCCTGAAGGCCCAGCAAGTTGCTGCAAATGCCCCCCTTTGCCCCGGGGAAATGTCTAAATGTCACCCTTCTGAGAGGTTTTGCTCCCACCCACAGCCGAAGGAAATCAGAAAGTCACACTCTGGGGGCTTCCTATGTGCCTCCCCGACTCCCCTTGTGAGCTAGAGGCTCTGCCTTCATCTGCCTTGCCTGCTGTGTCACCCTCACCCACCCGCCATGCCTTGGTCCCCTCACTAGTCAGGGAGGCCTAGCAGCCACCCCACACATACCTAAGGAGCGGGTGGGGCTGGGCAGGGCCTAGCATGCCCCAGACACAGCAGGCACCCAGTGGACGCTCATTCTCCTGCCCTTTCTGCATCTCTATTTGTAGTAAGTTAACTAGCATCAGGGACTCTAGAAGTCTGGGGCCCTTTCAGGAAGTGTTTTCCTGGAAAACGGATCTGCTCAGCCCCTTTCGGCTTTTTAGAGGATACTCTGAGCTAGTTCAGATACCTCCTTGGTGAGGGAGGGGCAGTCCCTACCTCCCTCATTCTTGGCCAGAGACATGGGAAAGGAATCTTTAGGGTTTTTTTTTTTTTTTTTTGAGACCTTTTGTATCGATCTTTAGGGCTCTTAGCAGAGGCGAGGTGGTCCATGCCCCCAGATCAAAACAAGCCGTGGACTCTAGAAACCCAGGGCCATCCATGCCAATGCCCTGGGGCATCTGTACAGCTGGTTTGGGCAGGGGAAGGGGGGACAAGGACAAAGGAAAATGGGGAGAGAGGTCTACAGGCCGGATGAGAGCCCCTCTCCCTGTCAGAGAGCTCACAAAGGATCCCCAACATCTTCTCGGTCTATCTTCACACCAGTCCCAGGGGAGGGATGGAGTCCAACCCAATCCTCAAGCCCAGGTCTGCTATCCACACCCCACCCACAGGCCGATTCCCACGCTGCAGGCAATAAAGCAGAGAGGCGTTGGCCCCTCCTCCAAGGTGCCAGGCATGTAGACATGATCTGTATGGCAGATCCTGACCGGAGGAAGCAGACAGAGAAGGGGAAAGGAAGGCCCACTCTTCAACTGCAGCCACCATGGAAATTCAGGGGACATACCTTTCTTTCCATCTCCAGAGGTAAACTCGTTCGTGAAGTGCTCCTGTGAAATAAGACCATGGTAAGGGGAACCTATAGGTGGCACTACCACTACACTCAATCCAGCTCACTCAGCCAGCAGGGCAATCAGGCCAAGAGGTTAGTCAGCTAGGAAACAGTTAAGGTGAGCTGAACTCACCGGGCGATTAAGTGCTTATTAAACACCCATGCTGAGCAGCTACCCCTGGGCCAGCGGGGAATTTCACAAGCAGGGTAAAAACCTGGACGTTGCCTTTGGGGAATTTATAATCTGAGAGAAAAGAAAGACACTGGGCACATACTGCTTGCTTAGGGCTGTGGGCAACTGAGGATGGCTTGCCTGAAGTAATTAAAACCCTGGACCAGGGGTGTGGGTACACACACTGCTTTCAGTATTTCCCCCAAAGCCTAAAGGAAACTGTGTATTAACCTGTGATGGTGTTACACAGGCGAACTAAAACATCAGGTTTCTTTTCATTTATTTATTATTTATTTTTGGAGACGGAGTTTTGCTCATGTTGCCCAGGCTGGAGTGCAATGACGCGCTCTTGGCTCACTGCAATCTCCGCTTCCCAGTTCAAGCAATGCTCCTGCCTCAGCCTCCCTAAGTAGCCACCTGCCACCACGCCCAGCTAATTTTTTGTATTTTTGGTAGAGGTGGGGTTTCACCATGTTGGCCAGGCTGGTCCTGAACTGACCTCAGGTGATCCACCCACCTCAGTCTCCCAAAGTGCTGGGATTACAGGCATGAGCCACCACGCCTGGACCTTTTTTTTTTTTTTCCAGGCAGAGTCTCACTCAGGCTGGAGTGTAGTGGTATGATCTCAGCTTACTTCAACCTCCGCCTCCTCGTTCAAGCAATTCTCGTGCCTCAGCCTCCTGAGTAGCTAGAATTACAGGCATGTGCCAGCCTGCCCTGCTAATTTTTATATTTCTAGGAGAGACAGGGTTTCACCATGTTGGCCAGGCTGGTCTCAAACTTCTGACCTCAGGTGATCTGCCAGCCTCGGCTTCTTAAAGTGTTGGGATTACAGGCGTGAGCCACTGCACCTAGCCAAAAATATCAGGTTTCTTTATGCTGTTAGAAGTCAGATAGATGGACACAGTGTGGAAACCTTGGTTATCTCAGACTGATCAGATTCTCTGATTAGAGTCTGATATCTGATTAATAAGGATGAGGAAGAGCTTATATAAGTGCATTCTGTTTGGCAGTCAAAACTGTTCAGGGAATGGGGCCAATGGGGAAAATAAACTGGATACTTGGAGGTGATAGGGTGAGAACTGCTACATCAAAGATCTTTTCAAAATGGCCTCAGCCAAACACAAAAACAGAAAAAGTAGGAGGACAGAGATATTCTGAAAAGTAACAGACCAAGCCAGTTTACCCCTTTCCGGACCCCAGGATTTGTGGCATATGTGCAGAGGGAACAGGATGTCGCCACCAGGGCCACCAGGTGGTGGCTCCTCTCCCCAGCCAGACGTCGGGACTTACTGTGCCCACGCGATTGATGGCGCAGGTGAAGCAGTGATTGGTAATGGCTGCGTTTCTGGCCTCAATGGGCCACATGGACTCGCTGTAAGAGAGGACCAAGAGGAACCAGGTTGCCGACTTTCTGGCCAGACTTAGTCGATGCTCAGCCCTGAGCTCAGCCTGGCTGCAGGCTTTCCTGGGCCAGTGGTGGGGACAGCCAGAAGACTCACTGGTTACACCCCAAACCTACAAGCAGGCCAGCCTGTCTTCAGCACCTTGCCCTGGCCTGAACACGCTTCTGGAAAGGGACTGCTGTAGGCAGAAGCCACGTGGCTGTGCTCTGCCAGAATCAGCCCTGGATCAAATCCTCACCCTGAGCCTGTTTCCTTTTCTGAAACGTCCTCAAAGGAAGACTGTGAAGACTGAATGACCACGCAGGTGAAGATCCACGTGGTGGGAGTTCCATAACCACCACTTCCCGCCTCCATCTCTTCTCCTGAAACCCACATTCTGGGCTAGGCAGAACCTCTCCTGGTGAATACCAGAAGGGAGCCGGGGGCCTGGAGGGCTTGTGCAGGGCCTGTGAGGGCTGAGCATGGGCACTACCTGCCCTATCCTAACTCTCCTACCTTTCTGTGCTGCCTTGCAAGGCAATCTCCAAAGGGGAAGATTTCAGGGCCAGCAAACAAGAAAGGAACTTAGGTAATGGATAAGGGGTCAGATTCTACAGCAGGATCACCTCCTCCAAGCTGGTCCATTTCCCAGTGATTTCCCATTTCCCTCTTCTGAACCCTGAGTCTCTAAGTAAAGACTCCTTGGTTCTCTTACTGGCCAGCGGGGGAAGTGGCCCAGGAGGGAGGCATCCCATGGGCTCAGCTGAGCTGTGGGCCTTCCTCAGTCTAGCACCTGCAAAGCGAGGGTATGATGGGAGACAGAGCCTCAACCAGAGACCCCGTCCTTCTCTGGCCCGCCAACTAAGATGTGACATGGAAGCCAGTGGGCCTTCTTGTCACTAATTATCTTTTGTCTGAGGAACATCTTTAAGACTCCAGATTGACAGTAGTAATGCCCACTTAGAAACACTGTGTGACTGGGAGCAAAATGCCCCGGAATCTTCCTTCTTGTCAGCATGCACCTGGTTTAAACCAGGGAGTAGGTGGAGGGGGTGGGTGCTTGTCACAAGCCTAATTCTCAGGAGGATTCACGAGTCTGGGGAAAAAAAAAAAAAAAAAAAAACAATCACAGGCTTGATTGAGGGGACTCATTTTGCTGCTTTTTTTCCCCAGCTGCTAAGCCAAGCTGACAAAACTTTTCAGAAACGACTTTTACAGAAACACACCAGTAAATGACATTTTCAGGAATTAAACAGACACTTGCAGGGCGATTGCCATAAACATCTTAGTTGCAATTCTCCAGGGAGGTGTTCTGCATAGGACCCAAACCCACAGCTGGCAATAAAATGTATGCTCTCAAAACTACCAAGGGAAAGGAAGCTGGGGTTAGCGAGAGCCCCACATGTGCGGGAATCATGAGTCTGATGGGGAAGTGGGGACCGCTGCCATATTCCCAGTGCAGTGCTCACAAATCCCTAAAAATAATCGCAGTGGGAAGGCAAGATGCAGCAAGGGGATAGGATGGTGACTTGCCGATGAATACACACAGGTGGCAGAAATCTTCGGTCATACAAGCTGCAAGGGACACATTCCGGGATTATCAGGATAACCCAATCAAAAGCACTCAGGCACTACTGTGTGCTGAGAACTGTGGGACTCAGAGATGAATGAGGACACCCTGCTGGCCCACGTGTGTGCATACACACGTACATGTCTGTCTGTCTCTTAGGCAGAAGGTGCCAGAAAAGGGGATGGATGGTTCTGGAAGCTATGATACAATGCTTGTGTGCAGCTGGTGGGGATTTGCCCAGCGTTGTGCTAAAAAACACTATCAATTCCATCATTTATTATTTTAAGAAAACCACCCAGAATCCTCTCATCCTAATAAACCACCTGTTGCCTTTCACCCACACTCCATGACTATCCTTGTCCATAGGCAAACTTTTTCTTTTTTCCAAGAGTTCTGACCACAGCCTGGACATCTTTTTCTTGCTCACAGGCTTTTGTCATGTTGCATTACCTTCATCATGACTCTTTTTAGTGGCTGTACAACAACCTGTGGAAGAGCTGGGTTGCAATATACTTAGCCCGGACACTTCCCCCGAGGCCAGCTTTTTGATTATTGTAAATAAGCTGTTGTGAGCACCTTTGAATGCATTGCCTTTCCCTTTTTTTTTTTTCTGTCTTGCTCTGTCACCCAGGCTGGAGTGCAGTGGCACAGTCTCAGCTCATTGCAACCTCTGCCTCCCGGGTTCAAACGATTTTCCTGCCTCAGCCTCCCGAGTAGCTGGGACTACAGAGGCCCACCACCGCAACCGGCTAATTTTTTGTATTTTTAGTAGAGATGGGGTTTCACCATGTTGGCCAGGCTGGTCTCAAACTCCTGACCTCAAGTGATCTGCCAGCCTTGGCCTCCCAAAGTGCTGGGATTACAGATGTGAGCCACTGTGCCTGGCTTTCCCTCCCTCTTTTAGATTGTTTCTTCAGGCTACAGTTCTAAGAGTATCATTATCAGGCCAAAGGGCACGAGCATGTTAGGAGCTCATGAAACATACTGCTTTCCAAACGACCTGTTAGTTTTTACTGCCAGCCTCACCCTGAAAAGCCAAGGGATGGATGATTCTTGGCTGAGGAAGGAAAAAATCAATCATTTTTAATAAGCCTAATAGGCTGCTGAGGACATAGCAATTATATGCATATTACACTGGGGTGCTTCTGTTTGCCTAACCGGAGCTAATAAAAGCCTAAGATAAAAGGGTCGGGGAGGGCTTCTGAACACACAAGGCGAGGAGCCATCTGAGTCCATGGCCATAGCTTTGCCCGCTCTGGCCCAGAAGCAGATGCCCTAATGCTTCTGGTTCCTCTAGGGATCCCTGCAGGAAGATGGAGCTTGCCAAGTGTCTTACCTGGAGCCAGCGGAGGGGGCTGCTCTAGGGGGTGGCCCCAAAGTTCTGCTCAGGCCTGGTAGCTGGATGACCAGTAATAACTCTACCCACGACCACCAATGAACGCTGTCACTGGTGACCTGGCCACCATGAGACTCCAGAATGTTCTCCGAGGGGAGATTGAGGCCTGATTTTTCCCCTTCTACCCAACAGTACCCCTCCTGGACATGGACCAGATCTCCAGGTACGTGGGCAGGGTGGTAGACCTGAGGTAACAGATGAGGGGTTACATTCTGGCTCCAGAAGGAACCTGCTGTGCAAATGCTGAAAGCAGAGGGGATGTTACTCTTGAGAAAGGGGCAGTGTGCCGAAAAGAAAAGGTAAACATTACACCCTGACATTTAGAAGAAATTCAATTGAAATTTAGTTGAGAATGAGGACAAGAGAGACAAGTGTGGGCTACAGAGACTCAAAGCTGCCGACCCACCAGAACTCCCCCTGCTCCCCACCCACAGCAGGACAGAGCACACCCCTGTCCTGCTGGGGACACAGACAGCCAAGACCACGGAGAGGGAAAGCCAGCACCTCCTGCTGCAGGAATCCTGCTTGGGAGGAAGTGAGTTGGGAAGAAAGTATTTGCACATAAATTCCTAGAGTTCTGTTACTTGCAGTGATGCAAAACTGGAAACCACCCAAATGCTTAGCCTTTGGGGAAGAGAGAGGCAGCAGCAGCACGGTCACACAGGCTCAGATCAGCTCACTGGCTGTGGCTCCTAAATGAGGGGCCCAGGGGGTGGGGTACTGCCCAGGAGTTCTCGGGCTTCCAGGGCCACTCTCCCCTCATCCCCCAGCCCTGCCTTGACAAGGGCAGTTGTATCTGTTTAGGGGTGAGGCTAACACCAAAACACTTACGTGTGACAAAAATAAAACCCTTCTCTGGTTAAAGACAAGTTTCCTTGATTGATCACCAAGTCCCTCATTTGCAGCTTCTCTTGTCCAGATGTCTGGTACCTACTATGCTCCAAGGACTTAGATGTGAGTGGTTTTTTTTTTTTTTTTTTTTTTTTGAGATGGTGTCTCGCTCTGTAACCAGGCTGGAGTACAGTGGTGCCATCTTGGCTCACTGCAACCTCCACCTCCCAGGTTCAAGTGATTCTCCTGCCCCAGCCTCCCAAGTAGCTACGACTACAGGTGCATGCCACCACACCCAGTTAATTTTTGTAATTTTAGTAGAGACAGCGTTTTGCCATGTTGGCCAGGCTAGTCTCAAACTCCCGACCTCAAGTAATCCGCCTGCCTCGGCCTCCCAAAGTGCTGGGATTACAGGTATGAGTCACGAGCCCAGCCCAAAGTGGGGCTTTCTGAAGTCCCCTGTTGACTACAGGGAAGGAGGGAATTATTTTCATCTCAGTGTTCAGAATCACAGCAGAAGTTGGTGTTTTACTGTAGAGCAGCCCTTGCTGTGGGTGGGGGATTGTTCATTTCCATCTCAAGGATTTTTTTTTTTTTAACCGAAAAGCTGGTCACATGTGTAACATACAATCCTGGGGCTCAGCTCTGTTAACATCCTGGTGGCCAAGACTGCTTGCTGCCACCTTTGAACTCCACAGCCCAGCCTGGTTTCAGCTGGCTGGGCCCCAGGAAGCCCCCAGACCCCACCAAGTGAGTAACCTGAGTGCTCCAATGGTGGCTGAGGGGTTGAAGATGATCTCGGCCCCGTTGATGCTGTACATAAGCCAGTTGAGGGGGTGGTGCCGCCCGTAGCAAATATTCACCGCGATCCTTCCAAACTGTGTCTGGAACACGGGGTGGCCCAGGTTTCCCTCCATGTAGTAAGTTGACTGAAAAGCAAAGGGCCATATACTGATGCCTCTGACCTTTAAGATGTCCCTTTCCTTAGACTTGGCAGAAAAACAGAAGTATCACCCATAGTCCAGGGATGGTTACACTCCCAAGTGTGACTCCAAGTTCCAGAATTTCAGTATGATAAAAACAAAACACACACAAAAAAACCCTGACACCAAACAAGCCAGCCCCCAGGGAAAATCACAGCGGCTGAAGCATCTGCCAATCTCCTTTGTGACGTGTCGAAAAAATCCCCACCACGACGTTCCACACTATTTTCAAATTCTGGTGAGGTTTCAGTCGTGGTCCAACTCTAAGGCTCAGGTTTGCCTGGCGTTAACATGAGTTGGTCACTGCCCTCAGCTACCACACGTCATTACATAGAACAGTGGAGCCCCGGGGACCCGGAGCACATCCAAGTAACCCTCTCCCTGCTCAGAGGAGAAAGCTGTTTCCTGAGCGGGCATAACTCGCCCAAATGATTAAGGCCAAACCTTCTAGTGGAACCCTGAAAGCGCACCTTCTCCATCCTGCCTAGGGTTGAGGAGGGCCCTGTGGGGCAGGCAGACTGGACCCCATCCGCCCATTTCTGCCTGTCTGTCTGCTCCTCAGGGTGCCAGGGCAGGGACATTGCGGCCATCAAACTTGGCCAGGGTCAGGCGGCAACCAGGATGTGTGCATGTGGTGGACACCGGAGTAGATCCTGCTGCGCTAAGACAAGCCCTGTGCTTTATCTGTAGGGAGCTAAAGATTAATCCCAGGGTAAACAGGTGAGGGGTGCATCTTCCCACCCCCACCTCCAGCTGTTACTGAGAAACGCTGGGTTCGTCTTTCTCCCTGGGAAACCTCCTCTAGCACTGCAGACCATTTCTTGTCTGCCTGACCAGCCTGAGAATGGCCAGGACCCCCACAATCATGGAGAGAGAACTGGGGACATCACATCCTGAACAACGGTGTTAACCACGAAGCAAGTTCAGATTTAGAATCTTAGGCATTAGGCAGCACTCATTTCCCTCTTTCAAATGTCCACCCCCTCCCATCTTACCTATCCAGGGGTTGGCATTAATCAACCAAAATGGCCCCCCCCCAACTTGTGCCCTGATCACATGGGACACAAGAACACACCACATAATGCACACATACACAGATACACGTTTGCCCACTGTCACCTGACACACAAACACGGGCCACCTCAGACCCCCCCCGAGTCATGGACAAGGAATGCCACATTCCAAACAAGGACAGGGCTATGGCGTGCTAGGCTCTGCGTCTGAAAAGGGGCCGCAGGAATCATGTTTGTGCAATATTTATTTTTGTTTTTTGAGAGTCTCGCTCTGTCGCCCAGGCTGGAATGCAGTGGTGCCTCAGCTCACTGCAACCTCAGCCTCCCAGGTTCATGCGATTCTCCTGCCTCAGCCTCCCAAGTAGCTGAGATTATAGGTGCCCACCGCCACACCCAGCTAATTTGTTTTTTTGTTTTTTTGTTTTTTTTGTATTTTTAGTAGAGACAGGGTTCCACCACGTTGGTGAGGCTGGTCTCAAACTCCTGACCTCATGATCTCCTGCCTCAGCCTCCCAAAGTGCTGAGATTACAGGCTTGAGCCACCGCGCCCAGCCTGTTTTTGGTTTTAATTTATATACATACCACTTACTTCAAAGAAGAATTCAGAAGGCCAAATCAGGTTGCATTAAAAAAAAAAAAATACGCGCCATTGTGCTAACGGTGTTTGGGACTCCTCCTCTGAGAGTCCCGCCTGAATCCTGTCTGCCTGTGTGATGCAGGGCAATGTCAGGTGAGCCTCTGAGCCCCGCAGCCACACTGTGGTCCAGTGGAGTGCACGTGACATGGAGCATTACCCTGCACAGAACTTCCCCACGGAAAGTCCCACAGAGATCCACAACACACAGAGGGGCAAGTGAGCAGGGCTGGTTATCTGTCTGATGGTGGCTTACCTCATTGAAATCGCCCACTCTGGGGATGTGGTTCTTCCTAGTCTTTCCCAGGACGGCTCCAGAATTGGAGATCACCACGGCTGTATTCCACAAAATGTCCCCATGGTCGCTGTCTCGTTCCAGGATGGGAGACACCACCACCATGTTATGGTTCTTCGCCAGCTGGAAAAATGATGAATATAGCAGAGTCCCACTTTCAAACCAATTGTAGTTTTTTATTGAAGAAGAATTTAATGATCCTACGAAATCATTAGGCTTGGGTCAGAGCAATCACTTGCATTTGTTGTTTGGAACACTAAATGCCCTGATGTCCACGTTTTGCTAAATAAGAATCATCATTGTCCTGTGCACAGTTGGTGGTATAGCAAAATGGTGCAGCTGCTCTGGAAAACCATAGGGGAGTTCCTCAAAAAATTAAACAAGAATTACCATTTGATCTGGCAATCCCAATCCTGGGTATATATCCAAAAGGATTGAAAGCAGGGTCTCAAAGAGATTTGCAAATGCATGTTCATTGCAGCGTTACTCACAATAGCTATTGTGAGTAACGCTGCAATGAACTTGCGTTTACAAATGTGACGGGCACTTGGGTGAAATGTGCCATGTTTCGTTCATCCATTCACCCAAGCGCCCATCGGTGGGTGAATGGATAAATGAAACATGGCGCACCCATATAATGGAGTATCATCTAGGCTTAGATGCTGTGGTTCTATGCTATACATGGATGAACCTTGATGATATACTAAATGAAGTAAGCCAGTCCCAAAAAGACAAATACTATGATTCCATTTGTGTAACGTATCTAGAGTAGTCAAATTCACAGAAATGGAAAGTATAATATTACTAGCATGGTGGTTGCCAGGAGTTGGGGGAGTGGGGAGCTATTGTTTAATGGGTATAGAGTCAGATTTGCAAGATGCAAAAGTTCTGGAGATCTGTACAACGTGAATATACTTTACACTACTGAACTTAAAATGGTTAAAATGGTACATTATATATATATATTTTTTACTACTTTACAAAAAGAATAAAAAGAATAATCACACTTCTTATCTATACCAAAAATAAATCTCTTTGGCATCAAATTCCTTTTGTCTCAAGTAAGAACATCAAGCTCTGGTGACCTCAGGATGAGGAGCCCGGTGGGTCATTTGCCCTCTGCTCTAATTAGCCATCATGATCTCTGGCCTTAACGACAGGACGGGGGAGAGGCACCCTCGGAAAGCAGCACTAGGGGCCATGATCAGAGCAGCCTTAAGTCCCTGCGGAGGCAGAGGGTCCCTGTCATCAGTCAGCTCTCTTTCACACTCTTCCTCCAGTCCTGGCTCAGGCTTATCACCTGCAAAAGTCCCCTAACCAGTCCCCTTCCTCTTTTCTCCATAGCAAGGAACTAACAACCTGGTGAATGAGAGATTTTTTTTCCCCCTATAGCCTGAGAACACCAGTGTTTGGAATCACAACTAAGTATTGATAAAGTCATCATGATCATATACAGCTGTGCCCCAAAAGCCCCGAAGTACATGCATAAAATCTGAAAGAGAATACAAAGAAATGAAAAGAGTTCTTTTGCTAGAGGTGAAAATAGGGATAAACTACCCTTCGTCACTTCATGAAACATTACGGGTTTTCTGGTAACAGCTTTATTAAGACACAATTCACACAGCATTAAGATTCACTTTAAGATTGGTCAAGTCCAGTAATGAGAAGTGGGGAAAGGGCAGAACAAGGAGTCACTCTTTTGAAGTGTGCAATTCAGTAGTATTCAGGATATTCACAGAGTTGTGCAACCATCACCACTATCTAATTTGAGAACGTTTCATCACCCTAAATGGAAACTTTGTACCCATTAGCAATCACTCCCTTCCTTCCTCGCCCCCAGCCCCTGGCCACCACTAATCTGCTTTCTGTCTCTATGGATTTGCCTATTCTGGACAGTTCATATAAATGGGACCACACAACATGTATTATGAGGTTTTAATGAAGAAAAATCAAAACCAATTTCTACACTGATGAGACACAGGCCATGAATCGAAGCTTCTGTGGCTCAAGCTAACTGCAGTGGAGCCGGCAGAGCTCTGGTCGAGGAACTGGCCTCTCTGTCCCTGAATGCCAGCTCTGCCACTTGCCAGCTGCAGGACTTACTACAAAAGTCACCTCCTACCACCCTCCCTGGGCTGCAGCTCCCTTGCCTAAAAAAGCTACTAGTGGCCCTTCTGGAGCCTTACACTCTCCAATTTTAAGAGTATGCTTAAAAAAAAAAAGGGGGGGGAGCAAATAGTCTTATCTAATCTTATCTGGCAAACCAAACACCAAACGAGTGCATTTTCCATGGTGAAAGGCCACACCCAGCAGCTGTAGTCCTGCTCTGTGACTTGCACATATTTGGCAGCCGCTACCAGAGGCACAGTTAATGTCTCACCTTCTGACAGAATTTGGTGGTGGGCCCGTCTTCTGCTGACTCAGCAAATTCTGTCCACGGAAGCTTCTCTCTCGTACAGAAGGCAAAGGGCATAGCTATAAACGGGAGAAAGGGCAGAATTATATCCAAGATGCACAGCCTCTGAGGGGAGCCCCTCAGCCCAGCAGGAGGAGGTCACTGCAAGAGAATACAGCCTCAGGAGTGCCATGGCCTGGCTTCTGGGTCCCATTCCTGGCTGTGGGCACTGGGCAGCCCCTACCTCTGGGCTTCGTGGCAAACAAGAGGCTGGGTCAAATGTCTCTCCCGACGTCTTAAAAACAATTGCAGCACAGATATTCGCACACTGATGTTTATAGGAACATCGTTCACAATAACCAAAAGCTGGAAACAATCCAACCGTCTTATCAACAGATGAATTGATAGGTAAAATGTGGTGTATATATACACAATGGAATATTACTCAGCCCTCTTAAAAAGGGAAAAAATTCTGATACATGCAGGTAAAATGTGGTGTATATATACACAATGGGATATTATTCAGCCCTCTTAAAAAGGGAAGAAATTCTGATTTCTTAAAGGTTCGTGGATGAACCTTTAAGAATATGCTAAGGGCCAGGCACGGTGGGTGGCTCATGCCTGTAATCCCAGCACTTTGGGAGGTAGAGGCAGGTGGATCACAAGGTTAGGAGTTCGAGACCAGGCTAGCCCACATAGTGAAACCCCATCTCTACTAAAGATAAAAAAAAAATTAGCCGGGCGTGGTGGCATATGCCTGTAATCTCAGCTACTCGGGAGGCTGAGGCAAGAGAATTGCTTGGACCCAGGAGGCGGAGCTTGCAGTGAGCCTAGATCGTACCATTGCACTCTAGTCTGGGTGACAGGGCAGTACTGTCTCAAAAAAAAAAAAAAAAAAAAAAAGTAAGCCAGGCGCAGTGGCGGGCGCCTGTAATCCCAGCTACTCGGGAGGCTGAGGCAGGAGAATCGCTTGAACCTGGGAGGCAGAGGTTGCAGTGAGCCGAGATCGTGCCACTGCACTCTAGCCTGGGTGACTGAACAAGACTCTGCCTCAAAAAAAACAAACAAAACAAAAAAGAATATGCTAAGATACAAAACAAATACCGTAGGAGTCTACTCACAGGAGGTATTTAGAGTAGTCAAATTCCTAACGACAAAAAGCAGTAGAGCTGTCAGGGGCCAGAAGAAGGGATATACTGTTTAATGGGTAGAGGGGTCCGATTTTGAATGATGAGAAAAGTTCTGGAGATCACGGTGATGATGGTACACAACAACACGAGTGTACTTAATGCCTCAGACCATACACTTAAAAATGGTTACGATGGTAAATATTGTTATATATATATCTATATGCCACAATTACAAAAAATGTTTTAAATTGCAACAGTTCCCAACCAGCAGATCTCAAGCTGCTGGCCAATTTGCAGGGTGGCAGGAGCTCCATGAAGACTCCTTGGGTAAAGTATCAGAAGGCCACTGGGGATGGCACTGGGACCCTCCCTCCTCCTAGCGACAGGGAGGCTTCTTCGGAAATAAGAAAAGCTACTCATTAATGATCCCACAAAAAGTATGGGAACCACTGACCGGGATGAGCATCTGCAAGGATTAATGCTCCTATTCTCATGATCTCTGGCCAGGACCCACCAGGGGGCTAATTCTGTAGGAAATTCATCCAACTCACTGGTTTTTGTTTGCCTTTTTCTTTTTTTGAGATGGAGTGCTGCTCTTGTCCAGGCTGGAGTGCAATGGCGCAAGCTCGGCTTATTGCAACCTCCGCCTCCTGGGTTCAAGCAATTCTCCCGCCTCAGCCTCCTGAGTGGCTGGGATTACAGGCATGCACCACCAAGCCCGGCTAATTTTTGTATTTTTAGCAGAAGTGGGGTTTTGCCCCGTTGGCCAGGCTGGTCTCAAACTCCTGACCTTGTGATCTGCCTGCCTCGGCCTCCCAAAGTACTGGGATTATAGACATGAGCCACTGCGCCCAGATGCTTGTTTTCTTCTTCCCAACAGTAGGTACACACACAGTAACAGTTCAAAGATGCTGGTCATCTCCATGCACACCAGGTTCAGAGCAGACCCCTATACAGGGGAAGGAGGGGAATGTGCTGGGGTGGGCCTTGGGACCTTTGGCTATGTATGCAATGCTGCCCTACAGCCCAGCCACACATGGATATCTGCAGTGCATGGAGTTACCTTCAGTACCTGCCAGTCTGCTTGTGTGAATGGTGCCTCACTGTGAGTAAATGTTTTCCATATGCCTGGTGAGACTGAGCCCATCACCACATATTCACTGGCCAGTCTGGATTCCTCCCCTACATTTTTTTTGTTCATACTCTTTGCCTATTTCCTACTGGGCTATTCATCTTTTTCTTTCTCAATGCGGAAAACTGAATTCCTTATCTGGACCAATTCAGTACACTCTGTAGATCTTCCACATCACAATAACCAAGTCCATTTCTTTGTTTTGTTATTTTGAGATGGAGTCTTGCTCTTGTTGCCCAGGCTGGAGTGCAATGGCACAATCTCAACTCACTGCAACCTCCACCTCCCTGGTTCAAGTGGTTCTCCTGCCTCAGCCTCCTAAGTAGCTGGGATTACAGCTGCCTGCCACCATGCCTGGTTAGTTTTTTTTTTTTTTTTTTGTATTTTTAGTAGAGACGGGTTTTCACTATGTTGGTCAGGCCGGTCTTGAACTCCTGACCTCACGTTATCCCCCTGCCTCAGCCTCCCAAAGTGCTGGGATTATAGGCATGAGCCACCATGCCCTGACCAAGTCTATTTCTTTTAAAGGGATTAGCCTAACGGAAGTTTCCAGTTGTCTGCTATTGTTCCAGCTACTTTGAACTAACTTTAGGAGGGTTTGCAGAAAGCTGCCTGATGTGATGGGGCAGTGTTTAACTGGCCTCTGCTAGGGGCTTATGGCCTGTTTAGGAGTAACAGTTGTAGCCAGCAGTTCCTAAATGCCAAGCACATGTGGAACATGGTGCTTGATAGAAAATAGCTCCCTCATACAGAGACAGAGGGACAGGGAGTCTCAGAACAAAGAGATACCCTGTGTGCAGTGGAAAAGGTGGTTGGTTATATTCGGAGGCCGGAGGAGGTAGTGTCTGATTTGCACAGGGCCCTGGGGATTGGTTTGACCAGGTGTGTCATTCAAGTAGCCCGCAAAAAACCTGGCCCTCCCACCTTAGTCCTTTGATATGCAAATGTGAGCCGCCATGACATCCTGAACATGTGTGACTTATCTGGAGGCAGCCATGACACTTGAACAGGTGGTGACAAGAAGGGGGCACAGGAATCACCAGGTTGGCCAAGTTGGGTGGACCTAGTTTCCAATTGCCTGCATTTGCATATCAAAGCTTGCTGGCCTAGGTCTTTAAGAAGCCTTTTCTGTTAGAAAGGGTTCAGGGGTTGCTTCTTATTACAGGAAAAGGTTCCACAAGAACCTTTACCCCTTTCTAGCTGCCTAAAAATATTTCTTTATAACTCCTGTATTAGTAATAGCTCATTTCCAACATCCCTGTGAAGCAGGCGTCACCCCCTTTATTTCACAGAGAAGAAAGAGAAGCCTCAGCCTCTCAATTCCTTCCAGTCCCAGGAAGACTGGTCCTAAGAGTACCACAGTAAATATCCTGCCAATGGCACCACTGCCATTTTGCCAAGCAGGCGGCAGGCACTGCCAGCAACAGCCCCGAGGGCCTTGGTACCAGGCTCAAGGCTCCCCAGGCTCGCCTTCTGTGAAGAGAGATGAATTATTTTAAGGAAGCCAACAGAAAAGCTGTTGAAAACACAAATGCTCCTTAATGACCATTAATTCGCAGCTTTCAGAGCATTAGGAGTGAGTCAAGTGCCCCCAGAGAATAAATGACTTCTTTTCCTGTTTACACAACCACTGTAATGTAAACACACTTTCAAAAGAAGGATGTGGAAGTGGGGGTTGGGTGAGGCTGGCTGCAAAGTCCCAACTACAGTTCTTCAACTAGAAGGAAAGGGGTTCCACAGGCATTGACCCAATACCTGGCCCTCAGGAACTGCCAGCCTAGAGGGAAGGAGATGAATTAGAACCTGGTGTGGTCACACAACCTGGCAGGACACAGTGGTCAGCTCTGCCTGGTGGAGTCTCCAGGGCCCCACAAAGAAGGGGTGCCTGTGCTGGACCTTGATAAATGAGAGGGAGTTCCAGATCCAAGAAAGGAAAGATGTTAGTTCAACTATCCAGTCAATACTAATTTGTAGAGCCTGTCATGCACCAGGGATTATTCTTGCCACTAAAGATAAAACAGGAGTGGGTAGAGAGTTGGGAAAAACAAACACAGGTACTGTCCTCATGCAACCATAGCCTAATGAAGAAAGTACAAATGTAACAAAAAACAGGAAAATGACATGAACTTGTGGGCAGAGATGCAGACTGGACACAGACGCGAGCTCTTTCCTGAAAGCCCATCAACATGATAGGAAAGCAATGTTCATGCAAAGGCATCTACCCACAAGGATGGGGCACTGAGGGAGGGGAAACAGTACCAAAACACGCGTAGCTGGAAGGTGGATGCAGGCAAATCTCTCAGTAGATCAGAGAAAACTGAGTCCTGCTAGCAGCAGAGAATGTCTCCTGCTTCTCGAAAGCTCAGGAACCAGGGGTACATACCAGGCACCTCTGAAGGTTGGGAAGCAGGGAAGGAAGATAAACAAGGACTGGTCAAAGGTCTACTTAAGCAGCACTTAGGGGCCGGGCGCAGTGGCTCACGCCTGTAATCCCAGCACTTTGGGAGGCCGAGGTGGGTGGATCACCTGAGATCAGGAGCTCGAGACCAGCCTGGCCAAGATGGTGAAACTCTGTCCCTACTAAAAATACAAAAATTAGCTGGGTGTAGTGGTGTGCACCTGTAATCCCAGCTACTCAGGAAGCTGAGGCAAAAGAACTGCTTGAACACGGGAAACAGAGGTTGCAGTGAGCTGAGATCACGCCACTGCATTCCAGCCTGGGTGACAGAGCAAGACTCCATCTGAAGGAAACAACAACAACAACAATGAACCAGTTAGGGCCAAGTGCAGTGGCTCATGCCTGTAATCTCAGCACTTTGGGAGGTTGAGGTGGGTGGATCACCTGAGGTCAGGAGTTCAAGACCAGCCTGACCAACATGGCAAAACCCCATCTCTACCAAAAATACAAAAAAAAGTCCGGTGTGGTGGCACAGGCCTGTAGTCCCAGCTACTTGGGAGGCTGAGGCAAGAGAATCACATGAACCCGGGAGGCGGAGGTTGCAGTGAGCAGAGATCGCGCCACTGCACTCCAG
>CAUYLG010001892.1:0-29754 GCA_963573385.1 Cacajao melanocephalus | reverse complement strand
ATGAAATTATCAAAGACCAGAAAGCCTCTCCTCCTCCCAGGGATCACAACTCCTCACCATCAAGGGAACAAAACAGGATGGAGAATGAGTTTGACGAATTGACAGAAGCAGGCTTCAGAAGGTGGGTAATAACAAACTTCTTTGAGCTAAAGGAACATGTTCTAACCCAATGCAGAGAAACTAAAAACCTTGAAAAAAGGTTAGATGAAATGCTAACTAGAATAACCAGCTTAGAGAAGAATATAAACAACTTAATGGAACTGAAAAATACAGCACAAGAACTTCGTGAAGCATACACAAGTTTCAATAGCTGAATAGATCAAGTAGAAGAAAGGATATCACAGATTGAAGATTAACTCAATGAAATAAAATGAGAAGGCAAGATTAAAGAAAAGAGAGTGAAAAGAAATGAACAAAGCCTCCAAGAAATATGGGATTATGTGAAAAGATCTAACCTACGCTCAATCGGTGTACCTGAATGAATCCAAGCTGGAAAACACTTTTCAGGATATTATCCAGGAGAATTTTCCCAACCTAGCAAGGCAGGCTAATATTCAAATCGAGGAAATACAGAGAACACCACAAAGATATTCCTCAAGAAAAGCAACCCCAAGGCACATAATCGTCAGATTCACCAGGGTTGAAATGAAGGAAAAAATGCCAAGGGCAGCCAGAGAGAAAGATTGGGTCATCCACAAAGGGAAGCCCATCAGACACAGTGGATCTCTCAGCAAAAACCCTACCAGCCAGAAGAGAGTGGGGGCCAATATTCAACATCCTAAAAGAAAAGAATTTTCAACGCAGAATTTCATATCCAGTCAAACTAAGCTTCATAAGTGAAGGAGAAATAAAATCCTTTATGGACAAGCAATTGCTGAGAGATTTCATCACCACCAGACATGCCTTACAAGAGCTTCTGAAGGAAACACTAAATATGGAAAGCAACAACCAATACCAGCCACTGCAAAAATGTACCAAATGGTAAAGACCAATGACACGATGAAGAAACTGCATCAACTAACAGGGAAAAAAGCCCAGCCAGTAACAAAATGGCAGGATCAAACTCACATAACAATATTAGCATTACACGTAAATGGCCTAAATGCCCCAATCAAAAAACACAGACTGGCAAGCTGAAAAAGTCAAGACCCATCAGTGTGCTGTATTCAGGAGACCCATCCCACATGCAAAGACACACATAGACTCAAAATAAAGGTATGGAAGAAGAATTACCAAGCAAATGGAGAGCAAAAAAAAGCAGGGGTTGCAATCCTAGTCTCTGATAAGATGGACTTTAAACCGACAAAGATCAAAAGAGACAAAGAAGGGCATTACGTAATGGTAAAAGGATCAATGCAACAAGAAGAGCTATTTTAAATATATATGCACCCAATACAGGAGGACCCAGATACATAAAGCAAGTTATTAATAACCTACAAAGAGACTTAGACTTGCACACAATAATAGTGGGAGATTTTAACACTACACTGTCAATATTAGATCAATGAGACAGAAAATCAACAAGGACATCCAGGACTTGAATGCAGATCTGCACCAAGCGGACGTAATAGACATCTACAGAACTCTCCACCCCAAATCCACAGAATATGCATTCTTCTCAGCAACAAATCACACTTACTCTAAAATTGACCACATAATTGGAAGTAAATCACTCCTCAGCAAATCACTCTGGAAATCATAAGAAACAGTCTCTCAGACCACAGTGCAATCAAATTAGAACTCAGGATTAAGAAACTCACCCAAAACCACACAACTACATGGAAACTGAACAATTTGATCCTGAATGATGACTGGATAGACAATGAAATGAAGGCAGAAATAACGATGTTCTTCTAACCAATGAGAATGAAGACACAACATACCAGAATCTCTGGGACACATTTAAAGCAGTGTCTAGAGGGAAATTTATAGCAATGAATGCCCACATGAGAAATGAGGAGAAATGAGGAAAGATCTAAAATCAACACCCTATTGCCAAAATTGAAAGAGCTAGAGGAGCAAGATCAAAGAAATTCAAAAGCTAGCAGAAGACAAGAAATAACTAAGATCAGAGCAGAACTGAAGGAGATACAGGCACAAAAAAAAACCTTCAAAAAATCAATAAATCCAGGAGCTGGTTTTTTGAAAAGATCAACAAAATAGACAGACTGATAGCCAGACTAATAGAAAAGAGAGAATAATCAAATAGATGCAATAAAAAATGATAAAGGGAATGTCACCACCAATTTCACAGAAATACAAACTACCATCAGAGATTACTAAAAACAACTCTATGCACATAAACCAGTAAACCTGAAAGAAATGGATAAATTCCTGGACACTTGCACCCTCCCAAGCCTAAACCAGGAAGAAGCAGAATCCCTGAATAGACCAATAACAAGGTCTGAAGTCAAGGCAGCAATTAAAAGCCTACCAACCAAAAAAAGTCCCGGTCCAGATGGGTTTACAGCCAAATTCTACCAGATGTACAAAGAGGAGCTAGTACCATTCCTTCTGAAACTATTCCAAACAATACAAAAAAGAGGGAATCCTCCCTAACTCATTTTATGAGACCAACATCATCCTGATACCAAAACCTGGCACAGACAGAACTAAAAAAGAAAACTTCAGGCCAATATCCATGATGAATACTGATGCAAAAATCTTCAATAAAATACTGGCAAACCAAATGCAACAGCACATCAAAAAGCTTATTTATCATGATCAAGAAGGCTTCATCCCAGAGATGGAAGGCTGGTTCAACATATGCAAGTCTATAAATGTAATCCATCACGTAAACGGAACCAAACACAAAAACCACATGATTATCTCAATAGATGCAGAAAAGGCCTTTGACAAAATTCAACAGTCCTTTATGCTAAAAACCCTCAACAAACTAGGTATCGATGAATCATATCACAAAATAATAAAAGCTATTTACGACAAACCCACAGCCATATCATACTGAACGGGCAAAAACTGGAAGCATTCCCTTTGAAATCTGGCACAAGACAAGGATGCCCTCTCTCACCACTCCTATTCAATATAGTACTGGAAGTTCTAGCCAGAGCAATCAGGCAAGAAAAAGAAATAAAGGATATTCAATCAGGAAAAGAGGAAGCCAAATTGTCTCCATTTGCAGATGACATGATTGTATATTTAGAAGATCCCATGGTCTCAGCCCAAAATCTCCAGAAACTGATAAGCAACTTCAGCAAAGTCTCAGGATACAAAATCAACATGCAGAAATCACAAGCATTTCTATACACCAATAACAGACAAACAGAGAGCCAAATCAAAAGTGAACTCCCATTCACAATTGCTACAAAGAGTATAAAATACCTAGGAATACAACTAACAAAGGATGTAAAGGACCTCTTCGAGGAGAACTACAAACCACTGCTCAATGAAATAAGAGAAGACACAGATGGAAAAACATCTCATGGTCATGGTTGGGAAGAATCAACATTGTGAAAATGGCCATACTGCCCAAAGTAATTTATAGATTCAACACAATCCCCATCAAGCTACCAATGACCTTCTTCACAGAACGGGGAAAACCCACTTCAAACTTCATATGGAACCAAAAGAGAGCCCACATAGACAAAACAATCCTAAGCAAAAAGAACAAAGATGGAAGCATCACTCTGCCTGATTTCAAACTATCCTACAAGGCCACAGTAAACAAAACAGTATGGTACTGGTACCAAAACAGATACATATACCAATGGAACAGAACAGAGGCCTCAGAAGCAACATCACCCATCTACAATCATCTGATCTTTGACAAACCTGAGAAAAACAAGCAATGGAGAAAGGATTCCCTGTTTAATATATGGTGTTGGGAAAACTGGCTAGCCATGTGCAGAAGGCAGAAACTGGACCCCTTCCTGACACCTTACACTAAAATTAACTCCAGATAGATTAAAGATGTAAACGTAAGACCTAACAACATAAAAACTCTAGAAGAAAACCGAGGCAAAACTATTCAGGACATAGGCATAGGCAAGGACTTCATGACTAAAACACCAAAAGCAATGGCAACAAAAGCCAAAATAGACAAATGGGATCTAATTAAACTCCAGAGCTTCTGTACAGCAAAGGAAACAATCATTAGAGTGAACTGGCAACCAACAGAAAGGGAAAACATTTTTGCAATCTACCCATCTGACAAAGGGCTAATATCCAGAATCTACAAAGAACTAAAACAGATTTACAAGAAAAAAACAAACCCATTCAAAAGTGGACAAAGGATATTAACAGATACTTTTCAAAAGAAGACATATATGAGGCCAAGAAACATATGAAAAAATGCTCATCATCACTGGTCATTAAAGAAACGCAAATCAAAACCACATTGAGATACCACCTCATGCCAGTTAGAATGGTGATCATTAAAAAATCTGGAGACAACAGATGCTGGAGAGGATGTGGAGAAATAGGAACACTTTTACACTGTTGGTGGGAGTGTACATTAGTTCAACCATTGTGGAAGACAGTGTGGCGATTCTTCAAGGACCTAGAAACAAATACCATTTGACCCAGTAATCCCATTACTGGGTATATACCCACGGAATGATAAATTGTTCTATTATAAGGACACATGCACATGTATGTTCACTGTGGCACTGTTTACAATAGCAAAGACCTGGAACCAACCTAAATGTCCATCATCCGTAGACTGGATAAAGAAAATGTGGCACATATACACCATGGACTACTACACAGCCATAAAAATGAGTTCTTGTTCTTCATAGGACATGGATGAATCTGGAAACCATCATTCTCAGCAAACTGACGCAAGAACAGAAAACCAGACGCTATATGGTATCACTCATAGGTGGGTGTTGAACAATTAGCACACGTGGAAACAGGGAGGGAAGCATCACACACTGAGGTCAGTGGCAGGGGGGGCGGGTAGGGGACGGTCAGCTGGGGTGGGGTGGGTGGGGAGGGATAATGAGGGAAGAAATACCAGATATAGGTGATGGGGTGATGAAAACAGCAAACCACCTTGCCATGTATGTACCTATGCAACAATCCTGCATGATCTGTACATGTACCCCAGAACCTAAAGTACAATTAAAAAAAAAAAAGACTAGTGGCTATACAGATGAATGTGATCTCTTTAAATATATAGTAAAATGTGTGAACATTTGGAAGCTCTATAAAACTCAATGATCCAGTACAGTTATTTACCACATAATGATGTCTGGATCAATGATGAACTGCATATTCTATAGTCCCATATGATTATAATACTGTATTTTTATTATATCTGTTTTATGTTTAGATACACAAATACCAATACTATAGGTATATTGTATACAATAGTGTTACAATTGCCTATAGTATTCAGTACAGTAGTATGCTATATGGGTTTGTAGCCTGAGAGCAATATAGTCTCCAAGTAATAGGTTACATCATTCTAGGTTTGTGTAAGTAAACTCGTGATGTTCTCATGACAAAACTGCACAATGACAAAATTACATAAGAGTGCATTTTTCAGAATGTATCCCCATTATTAAGCAATGCATGACTATATTTTGCAAATAATAAAAGAATTATAAAAAATAATTCTACAAGTATTTTCTGGTTAGTGAGCAAAATAGCCAAGTAGATTTTAACATAAAGTATAAAAAGTTGACTAATAGGTCTTTGCAGTCTACGTTGCAATTAACCTTTAAGAAACTACCACTAGTTGAGTTTTGGTGTAATCTCAAAGAAGAATATACACCATTATCTGAGGCTATTAAAATTCTTCTCTGTTTTTCAACTATATATTTGTGTGAGGCCAGATTTTCATTATATACTTCAACCAAAACAACCTATTGCAACAGATTAAACACAGAAGCAGATATGAGACTCCAATTAGACATTAATGTGATTGACAAAAATGTAAAATAATGTTCCTTTTCTTACTAAATTTTTTGAAAAAAATATTTTTAATGAAAGTATGAAATTTATGTAAACATAAAATTGGTTTGCCAATATTATTTTAAATAAATTATAAAATAAATATTTTAAAATTTTCTCAGTTCTAATATGGTAAATATCAACAGATACAACTTACATAAGCTAAAGCTCTTTGGGATCCTCAATAATGTTTAAGAATAAAAAAGTCTGAACACCAAAAGTTTTGAAAGTCACTATCGTAAATAAATCAGCACATAGTACTATAAGCACATTATTTAAATCTATACAAGTGATTAAAAGAACCAAAACCAGAAGCATTCAGAAGTGGTTGTCTCAAGGGGAGTGTGACTGGAGGTGGGGAAAGATGGAATAAGGAATTGTTTCATTTTATTTTTAGCCTTTCTGTACCTTTTAATTTTTAACCATTTTAGAAAATGGTAAAAATAACCTATTAATGAAATACAAGGATAAATTAAAATGGAGAAAAATGTGGAAAGGAGCATATTGCTTTTATCAATCTTGACATGGCAATTTTTGCTCACCTTTAAGCATCTTCACAATCCCTGTCAATGTATTCATATCCATATCTTCATCAGCTATAAGATAAAACAAATTCATAGATATAAGCAATTAATATTCAAAAAATAATTCATATTTGGTAATTTTTTACCATTTCTTCTAGAATTTCTTCACCTGTTGTTTTTACTTCCTCATCTCTATAACAGAGAAAATAACACTACCTATCTCATAGGCTTTGAATAAGCATTAAAAGAGACAGAAGAAGTACTTAGACTTACGCCTGACACACTGCATATGCTAAAAAAAAATAGCCATTAGTGTTTTTATTTTAAAAGTAATTGAAGCAGAGTCTATATCTATTCTTCTGATATAAAAATAGTCATACATCTTTTCTCATTTGAATATAACATTGATATTTATAACATCTTTTTAAAACATAAAATCTAATTTGTTAAATTTCCTATCTAATCTCTACATGTAATATATGATCTGAGGGCTTGTTACAGTGGCCTGGAGAATAGTTTTTTCATGGAAAGTAGCCAAACAAATATTCCTAAATATATGGAAAGAAGAAACTCTATTATCAATGTTTCTCCTTTTCACATTTGGTAAGGTCCATAAAAAGAAGATAAGGGAGATATGATTTTAATTAGCAAACAGTTACAAGTAATAGCAGCATGACCTGATGCTACCCTCTGGCCTCTCTATATATGCAGATAATTATCTGTGTGGAAAGAAAAAATAAATACCAATTGTACAGTAAAAGAATATGTAAATACAATTTACATGCACATACATATAATCTTTGAAACCATAATTATTCTCTTAAGACCAAAAGAGTAAGAATCAATAATAAGAATCTTTAGTAATATCTCAAACAGACTCTAGGTAACGTTAACTGCTGCAAATAAGCCATGTAATTCCTGATTATTTGCTAGAAGACTAAGAGGTTTTTTGAAGTTTCTCAGCCAAGTTTGATTTAAAAGGTTTTGTTCTGTAAATTAAGGAAAGTTAATAATTTTTAAAACTTTTAAATTTAAATTTTTGTGGGTACATAGTAGATGTATATAGGTTACATGAGACATTTTGATACAGGCATGTAATGTATAGTAATCGTATCATGTAAAATGGAGTATCCAGCCCCTCAAACATCTATCCTTTGTGTTACAAACAATCCAATTATACTCTTCTAGTTATTTTTAAATGTACAATTAAATTATTGTTGACAGTAGTCACCATGTTATCCCATCAAATACAAGGTCTTCATTCTTTCTAACTACTTTTTTTGTACCCATTAACCATTCCCACCTCCCAAAACCTTCCCACTACCTTTTCCAGCCTCTGGTAACCATTTTTCTACCCTCTATCTCCATGAATTCAATTATTTTGATTTTTAGATCCCACAAATAAGTGAGAAAATGCAATGTTTGTCTTCCTGTGCCTGGCCTATTTCACTTAGCATAATGACCTCCACTTATCTTCACAGTGGAATGGAAATGACAGGATTTCATGGTTTTTTATGGCTGAACAGTACTCCATTGTGTATAAGTACCACATTTCCATTACCCATTCACCTGTTGATGAGCACTTACATTGCTTTAAGTAAAGTTAATAAGTTTTTAATGTAAAATAATACCTACCAGTTATACTTGATTATCTTTAAAGCATATACTTGCATCACACATAGTTGGATTTAGAATGATAATCCTTGAACCAATTGGCAGTACTTTTCCAGACTGGTCATAGATGGAAAATTTATGTTGAGACCACAACAAAGAGGATGCTGAATATTAAGCTAAAGACTTAAATATAGGTAGTGGATATATAATAAGAGAATTGTGGTTATGAGAGAAGTATCTTTGTTTTAGGAATGCCTTTGTTTAATATTTAGCACAACCAACCTGCAAGTAATCAGTGAAAATAAACCAAAACATAAAATAAGAGTAAAGATATTTCTGTAACAATTTCTATTACTTGACATTCTGTGCATCAGGAATTGCAGGGCTCACTAGGGATGGCCTGTCTCTACTCTATGTAGGGTTGGCTGGACTTGCTCAGATGGATGTATTTGGGGTTGAGGGCTTTAATTCACCCTTGTTCACACGTCTAGGTTTTCAACTAGGAAACCTGGAATATTGGGGCCCCTATTCTTGTGGTCTTTCATCCTTTAAGACCTCTGTCCCCTTGTGGTCTTAAAATTTCCCAAGGTTTCTCTTTCTCCATGGAATTCTTTACTGCAGCTAAGGGATCCAATAATGAAAGCAGAAGCTGACAGGACTGTTAAAATCTTGATTTGGAAGACCCAGGATGTGACTTCTACAACATTCTATTCATTAAAAAAAGTCATAATACTAACCCAGATTCAAAGGATAGGGAGATACTCTACCTCTGACAGAGAAGAATGGTAAAATAAAATTATAAAGAATTGGGAAGAATTATTATAGTTAGTCTTGAAAATAATCTATCTTGTATAGATATATAGATGGCAATAAAAAAGGTGGCAAAGTATTAACAATTTTTGAATACAGATGTTGGGTAAACAGATGTTCATTATATTATTTCTGCAAATTTTCTGCAGGTTTAAAATATTTGAAAATAAAATCTGAGAGGACAGTTGGCAGATTCTTCTCCATGTACCAACTCCAGGTGCTCATGACAGAAAGATTGGGACATGGCACAGGATCAGAAAGTGCCTTCCATAGTGAAGCCAGACTGAAGGAGAGGAGTAACCACCATCATGTGAAAGACACAAGGCCTGCATGGGCCCTTCTTTCATAAGGCTCAAAAACTGTATGCTGCTGGGGAGGGGCAACAAATTCTGCCACTCTCAAGGCACAAATCACAAAACACACTGAGGGTTGGTGAGGGGGGAAATAGTAAATTGAAAAACTTCCTTCCCCTTGAGAGAGAAGTAGGATACCATCTTAGGGCTAGGATCCTATGCCAATGTCAACTAATATCTCCAACTACTGGAAAAGGAACAAGAAGCTGTCTCCCACACAAGGACCACTACAATGCAATGCAGTGTTTGGCTGCCACAGACAGGAGGCATAGGATAAAACCAAAAATTAAAGGCAGCTAAAGAAAAAGAACATATTACATACAGAAGAAAAGTATTGCAGCACACTTCTCAATAAAAGCTATGCAAGACAGAATATTATACAGTTATATCTTTAAAATATTAGAATACAAGGAGATTGGGGAAGTTGTCAACCCATAATTCTATACAAAGGGGAAAAAACCTTTCAAAATGAAGGAAAAATTAAAATCTTTCACCCCTAAGGAGAGATCCACATGGCAAGGAACAAAGGCCCCTGGCCAATAGAACCAGGGGGTACTAAAGTTGCTACTAGCAATAAATATGCAAGTGAATAATCTTGGAGGTGAATCCTCCAACCTCAGTGAAACTTTCAGATGACTGCAACAATAACCTACATCTTAACTGCAGCCTCATCAGAGATCCTAAGCCAGAGCCGCCCCTTATGCCACTCCCATATCCTTGATCCACTGAAGCTGTGTGCAAATAAGTGGTTCTCATTTTAAGCCGTTAAGTTCTGGGAGTGATTTGTTATATAATAATAAGTAATTAATGCTTATTAAATAGGTAAAATAGGCCATAAAATAAACTTCAACAAATTCAAAAGAATATAAATTATATAGTGTATGATTTCTGACCAGAATAGAATTAAACCAGAAAACAATAACAGAAAAATATTGCAAGACTACACAAATCTTTGGAAATTCAATAACACACTTTAAGTCAAAGTGGAAATCATAAGAATAATTAGAAAATATTTTGAATTGAATGATTAACAAAAATACAATAAAACTGTAGGATACATTTAAGTAGTGCTGAAAGAAAAAGTGGGTAGTATTTATGGTTATACTAGAAAGAAAGCTATCAAGACAGTGACCTAATCTTCCACTTGACAAAACAAGAAAACGAACAATATTAATCTAAAGCAAGAACAAGGAAGGAAATAAAGAACAGAAGTTGGTAAAATTGAAAACATAAAACTGAGAGAATAAATCAATGAAATTATAAGCTGGTTTTAATAAATAAATAAAATTGTTAACATGATCAAAATATAACAGAGAATATACAAATAACCAACCAATAATCAGAAATAAAAGAGGGGAAAACAACTACAGATCCTGCAAGCAATAAGGTAATAAGCAAATATTATGAGCAACTTTTTATCTATAAAGGTTCTATCTAAAAAAAAAAGGACAAATTTCTTGAAACACAAACTCTCAAGGATCTCTAAAACAAAATAGGTAGGCCAAATATTCATGTATCTATCTATTAAAGAAATTAAATGAATACTTAAAACCTTCCAATTGAGAAAATTCCAGAAGAGGAAGGTTTCAATGATCAATTCAATTGAACATTTAAGGAAAAAATGATACCAATTCTATACAAGCTCTTCCAGAAAACAGGAGAGGAAGGGACACTTTCCAATTCTTCCTATGAGAGCAGTGTTACTCTGACGCTATAATCACATGAAGACAGTATAAGAAAAAAAGGTATGATCTGGCCAAATTCAACGGCTCATGCCTGTAGTCCCAGCTACTCACAAGACTGAGGCAGGAGGATCACTTGAGTTCAAGAGGTTGAGGCTGCAGTGAGCCATGATCATGCCACTGCACTCCATCCTTGGCAACAGAGTAAGACAATTGTCTCGAAAACAGAAAACAAAAAAGCAAAACAAAACAAAAACCCTCCAATCTAAACTTCTTCATGGACTTAGGTGTAAATATCCTCAAAAACATTTGCAAATTGAATCAAGCAATATATTTAAGAGATAATATATTATTACCAAATGAGAGTTATCCTAGGAGTACAAAATTGGTTGAACATTAGAAAGTCAATCAATGTAATTTACTATATTAACTAAATAGGAAAAAAAGCTGAACACTTCAATGGATGCAGATAAAGCATTTAACAGAATTGATTATCCATAAATGGTAACTCTCAGGAAACCAGGAATTAAATGAAATTCCTTCAACCTTCAATGAAGGGCATTGAAAAACACATAACATCATACTGAATGGTGAAAAACTGATTTATTTCCCCCTAAAATTGGGAACAAGGGAGGGATAACTGGTCTCATCACTCCTATTCAACTTTGTGCTAGAGGTCCTAGCCAGTACAGTAAGGCAAGGAAAACAAAGAGCATGTGGATGTGGATTAGAAAAAAAAAGCCTTTAATCCCAGCACTTTGGGAGTCTGAGGCAGTCAATTATGAGGTCAGGAGTTCAAGACAAGCCTGGCCAAGATGGTGAAACCCTGTCTCTACTAAAAATACAAAAATTAGATGGGCATGGTGGCGGGTGCCTGTAATCTCAGCTACTTGGGAGGCTGAGGCAGAGAATTTCTTTAACCCGCAGTAAGCCAAGATAGTGCCACTGCATTCCAGCCTGGGCGACAGAGTGACTCTTGTCTCAAAAAAAGAAAGAAAAACAAAAGAAATAAATAAACCAGCTTCTTTTCATAGAGACATATATATTTTCAAAGAAAATTCTAAAGATTCTGCCAAAAAAGTTAAAACTAGCAGATGAATTTACAGACAAATCTATAAAAATACATGATGTTTTTATATACTAACAATAAATAAATGGAAATTGAAAGATTTTTGAATTGTTGTTTACAGTAGTACCAACAACCACGAAATACTTAAGCGTAAATCAAGCAAAACCTGTATAAGATCTGTGTGCTATCAGTACCATAGGAAATGTAAGAAAACCATACATACACTTACACATCTCTGTGTTAAAAACTATAAAACATTGATGAGCAAAATCAAAGATAAATAAATGAAGACATATACCTTGTCATAGATTAGAAGATTCAATATTGTTAAATAGTCAATTTTCCCAAATTGATTGATTAAATGCAATGCTAATAAAAATCTTAGCAGAATTTCTGGCAGAAATTGAGAAGCAGATTCTAAAATTTATATGAAAAAGCAAAAAATAAAAAACAAATCAAAAATACAATAGTCTCTCAAGGGGCAGGATTAATAAAAAAAGAAATAAAAAAATACAATAGTCAAAACAATTTTGCAAAAAAAGAACAAAGTTGGTAGACAGGCAGTATCAACTTCAAGACTTATGATAAAAATACATTAAAGGCTAAACAAAAAAAAATCAATGAAACTGAATAGATCATCCAGAAATAAAGCTACATACATATAAGTCAACTGATTTTCTACAGAAGGGAAAAGGCAATTCAATGGTAAAAAAAAAAGTCCATTCAACAAATGGTGCTGATTCGATTGAATATCTATATGTTTTTAGAAAAGAACCTCAACTCATATATTATAACATATGCAAAAACTAGGTCAAAATGATCATAGACCTAAATGTAAAATTTTAAACATAAAGCTTCTAAAACTGTGCTGCCCTATAGGATAGCCACTAGCTATATGCAGCTGTTGAACGTCTGAAATGTGTATTGTCTGAAGTGAGGTGTGTCATAAGAGTAAAATATCCAACAGATTTCAAAAAGCTTCGTTTGAAAAAAGGGAAGTAAAATATTTCATTAATAAGTTTTATACTGAGTACAAGTATAAATGATAATCCTTAGGATATTTTTATTTAAAATTTATTTTTAAATAATTCTTACCTCTTTCAAATTTTATTAATGTAGCTACAAGAAAACCTAAAATTACATATGAAGATTGCATTATATATCTTTTGGACAGCACTGGTCTAGAAGAAAACATAGTAGAAAATATATCTTTGGATTAGGCAAAGATTTTTTAGATACAGCACAAAAGCACTATCTACAAAAGAAAAGTTTCAAAAATCATTGGTAAGAAAACGAAAAGATAAGTAACAGACGGGGAAGAAATGTTTACAAAGTGTCTATCAAATAAAGAACTTGTATTTAGAATACATAAAAGGTTCTCAAGAGTCAATACTCAGAAAACAACTCAATCAAAAAGTAGGCAAAATATTTGAGTGGACGTTTTAGAAAACACAATATGCTGATGGCAATTAAGAACTTGTGGTTCAACATTACTTGTCCATAGGGAAATACAAATTAAAGCCACAATGAAATACCAATACACACATATGATGATGGCAAAAAAAAAAAAAAAAAAAAAAAAAGCTTACACTATCAAGTGCTAGAAAGTCTGCAGAGCAACTGAAATGCCAGTATCAGAGCTGGTACAGCCACTTTGAAAAAAACAATGGCAGTTTTTTTCTAGTCACTACAAACTTATAGTGTAGTGAAACTATAAGTTTGAATGTTTACAGTGACTATAACCATCAAAAACTGGAGCAATCCAATGTCTAATATCAGGAGAAAGGATAAACAAATGTTGATAAACTCATACAATGAAATACTATTTAGCAAAAAGAGCAGAGAACTACTGAAACTTTCAACACCACTGATGAATCTCAAAACCTTGTTGAGTAAAGCAGCCATACACAAAAGATTATATATGTAAGATTATACTGTATAATTCCATTTATAGGAAGTTCTGTAACCGGCAAAATAATCAATGATGATAAGAATGTGGTAGAAATGTGGTTTGTCTCTTGGGAGGGAATAAGTAACTAACTGGCAAGGAGCATAAGGGAATTCTCTGGAAAGGCAAATTCATCACCTGTATTCTGTAGCTGTGATTTACTTTCAAATGACAGAAAAGCAAAGAGACTTGGAGACTCCTTTCCTGACTAGATAGATTATTCAATTCTGTTATTTACTCTTATTCACAACACTTCTCCACAATCCAGTTGGAAAGTAAAGTTTGGTTAAATTCAAAGTGTCTCAGGGGTGTGTTATTGCTGTATTTAGAATTATTTTTCTCCCAGTTGTTGCAAATAGTATTCCTTAAATATTTATTGAATAAAAAAGCCCATCACATTGTAATCTTAATCTGTGGTTTTATTATATATACATTATACCTCAATTTTAAAAAATGAAAACAGTTGAGGCAAAAATACAGGTGTGCATAGTCATTAAAGGTTTTTGAACAGCAGGGTAGCACATTAAAAGCTGTGCTTTAGGGAGAATAATCTGACAGCAGGGTGAGTCAGGTACTAATGCCTAAGAAGTTTACTATTGCTTAGCCTGTCAAATAGTAAGTAGCAGGACTTTTGTAATGGTATGAAAATAATTTTTAAAAAATATTTAGCCTAGGCAATTCAAATAAGTATAGAATTAGAAACTCCCACAGAAAAGTCTCCAAAGTCATAACCATAATGAGATATTTTAAAGCCTCACCAGTAGCAGACAGATGGTCTAGTAGATATTGTTGTTGTTCTTCTGTAAGTTTTATATCCATGTTTTTCAGAATAGCATCCACATTACTGACATCAATCTTCTCTCCTTTAGAAAACAAGTGTATTGATGGGAATAAGAAAAATATCAAATCATACAACAGTGTGAAATTTACATGTTATAAGTCCTACTTGCTGTTTGAAATAATGAAAGAAAATCATCCCATGGTGTTTATTGTACTTCAGAACACAAATCCTTAACTTTATAAAGATGAATATAACATTTTGATCAGGTAATTATTTAATTAATTATGGCAATGCAGAAACCAAACTGAATAATTATAATCAATAAAGGCTTTGAAAAGTTGAGTTGGAAGGCTTGATTTTACTTGAATTGCCAACTTTACAATCTCTATTTATTAAATTAAAACAATTGTTCAAGGTATGATTTTCCATGAATACCTACAATTTTGTGATTTTTTTTACTTGCCAAGATTATTAAGAAATCTAAAAGTAATAAAATAGCCTCCTGTCTCAAAAGGATAGTATTACTAAATATTTTTTCAGATCTAGATGTAGCCAAAAGAAATCTCATGTAATAAGAAATGGCCATATAATAACAAGATAACATGGAAGGGAAACTATTAAACTAGTTGTCTAAGAAACAAAATGGGTATTTTAAAATAAATGTGTTGTCTCTATGTTTACCAAATGAACTATATTTTAAAAAAATATATACAAAAACAATGTTGCCACAGCTAGTACTATAAGTTTTAGAAGTTCATTTTACTTATTCATATTTCTAGTTCTTAATATAGTGTCCAGCACTGCCTAGTTATTCAGTAAATATTTGTTTAATTAACAAATTTTAACTCACCTATGAGTGCCATATCTTTTATTCCATTTTTCTTTTTCACTTCATTATCAGCTGCAAAATAAAGAATGAATTATGTCACAGTTATAGTAAGTTTTATCAAATCACAAATGTTAAACATAGCAGTTCTGGGATGTTATATATATTGACCCATAACCTCACTTAATTAAAAATAAGTATAAGGCATAGGAAAAAAGAAGAGTATCAAGAATCATTAATGAAGGTTCTTGTTTCTGAGACTTAATGAATGAGCACAAAATAAGGCACCTCTGAAATATGTAATAGACCAAAAAACAAACAAACAAACAAAAAAACCAGTATTTAAGTTTTGTACTATCTTTCAGCACTCAGCATGAGTTCCTTTTTAGATGATGAAGGGAAGATTCTCCATCTGTTCTATTCATTCTGCTACTGTAAGGAGATAGGGATATGGTACTTTTTTCTCTTATTATCAAACAAAATAAACTTGTTTTTTGAGTAATCCATTTTAGTGAGCTTTCCCTTCTAATTTGTGTATACTAACCCAAAAAAATATGCTTATAGTCCATTAGGAGCCCTAGAAGGCAGCAAGACACATAGACTTTTTTGAGAAACCATAGCAAGGAGAAAGTAGAAAAGAAATGCCAGTACTGATATGTAAGGAGAAAGGTCTCTGACAGCCACCAAATTTTCCACAGCTCCAGTATGGCATGCAAGAATAGCAAAATATTTTCCATGACACAGTGAAGGGAACAGAGGCTTTTAAGAGTCAAAAGTCCCAAAGTAGCCTGGCAGTCAAGCTAAAAGTGCAAAGTAACCAGTACCAAGTGCATGTTGCAAGATAAAATGCCAGATAAAAATTCAGGTCATTCAGTTAGTGCCAACATGAAAGGACAAATGAGGATCAGAACAGACATATCATCATAAAGATATCTGAAGAGCGGGGACCTCCCTTTCCACATGCACCTCCAGACAAATCTCCCAGAACATAGATGCAACCCTCCGGAGAAGGGAGAAATGAGAACATCTTGATTTAACTTATTAAAATGCTGATTGGAACATAATTTATTCCAGTAGTTAAGATCACTCAGAACACAAACTCACGTGTGCAAAAACTTTAACATCCTTAATTCGACCAAGATAAGATAAAAGATAAAAAGTCAAGATTTTGTACTCATGAGTTTAATTGTAATACTCACTAGACTGTAGGCTATATTAAGGAATTTTCCTATTTATCTTTGTATTTTCAATGCCTAGTACAGTGGCTGCCCACAATAAACACACAGTAAATATTTATTGATTGAAAGAAAGAATAAACCAATTAATTACATAGCAGATCTTTAATAAATATCTATTCAAAAGCGTTATCAATTCCCTGATCACTATATAGAGAATACATTTTAATAAACAACATTAAATACAGTGTGAATGCCAACTCAAATGTTTACATCACTGGTTCTTAACTGGGCAATTTTGCCTCCCAGGGAACATTTGGCAATTTCTGGAAATATTTTTGGTTGTCACAATTATGGAGTGCTACTGGAATCTAATGGATAGGGGACAGAGATGCTGCTAAACATGTGGCAATGCACAGGACAGCTCCCCACAACAAAGAATTACCTAATCCAAAATATCAATAGAGCCAAGGTTCAGAAACTCTGATCAAATTTTTTTGTCTTTGTATAATCTAACAAGTCAAGCACATAGTGTTTTGGTTTCATAGTTAGGCACAAAATACAACAATACTTCTAATGAACTACCATAACTATAAATTGAGTTAAAAAATCTTCTTGAATTGCCTGAAGATATCTCATTTAATCCATGGCTTAACTAAATTTCAGCTCTACTACTTAGCAGCTAATAAATTAATACTCATACAGCTACAAATCATCTAACTATATGATTATTGATTTATTTATTGGTAAATGGAAATAACAAAATCTAGTTCAAAGGATTATTGTGAGAAATATATATGTATAATACTTTGCACAGTGATTGGAAGTAGTAAACATTGTATATGATGGCTACCATTATAATGTCAAATATTTGTAAATCTAAATCTCAGATCGGACAACCTTTCTACACTACAGGCCTATCTATCCAATGAACTACTGGACATTGTTTGAGAGAGAACATCATTTCCCTATCTTCAAATCCCCACAGAGGGAAATAATTTTAATTATATTACCCACGGGTAAAGAAAAGGGGACTACTTCTAATTTCTGTGCTTGCCTCCCCAACCCTTGCTCAACACTGTCTTCAGACTAATTCTTTTCCAATTAATTTATCACACTGCTACCAGAGTGAGTGATTACACCAAAGCACAAATTTGATTACCTCAGGATCCTTAAAAATTCTTCAATAATCTTTGTATACTGACATGGAAGCATATTCATGATATAATGATTAATACAAAAAGCATTTTATATTAAAAAATAGAGAACAAAGCACTTAAGCATGAAAATAAACAATGAGAGTACTGAATTATAGCTCATAGAATTCAATCCATGAGTCTATACTGATATAAACAAATGAATAAATAAATGAATGAGGAAAAGAAAGTCTTTACTTACATTATACTGATATGTGTGAGGAGGAAAAAGCTTTCTTTTAAATTAGAATTCCAATTAATAATATTTTAAAAAAATAGAATCATAAAATTAGCCTTTCAATAAAATATCTAGGAATATAGCTGAACAGGAACATGAAAGATCTTTACAAAGAGAACTATAAAACACTGCTCAAAGAAATCAGAGATAAGACAAACAAATGAAAAACATTCCATGCTCATAAATAGGAAGAATCAATAGCATTAAAATGGCCAAACTGCCCAAAGCAATTTATAGATTCAGTGCCATTCCTATCAAACTACCAATGACATTCTTTGGAGAATTAGAAAAAAAATTCTAAAATTCATAATGAATCAAAAAAGGGCCCGAGTAGCCAATGTAATACTAAGCAAACACCAATATAACTGTCTACACACACACACACAAACTTTCACAAGAACTGAAAATCAGGTGAGTCCTCATAGTACCTGATTTTAACTCTGCATTGCTGAAAGAGGCACTGAAGAGAGAAAATAGTCTTGAATCCCCAATGCCACCCCTACTCAATCCCCAGCAGCAGCAAAAGAGAGAGAACATAGAAATTGTGAAGCACTGAACTCAGCGCTGTCCTGTTATATCAGAAAGGAAAACCAGACCAGACTCAGCCGATGACCACCCAAGGAGCGAGCATTTAAAATACCCCTGGCCAGAAGGGAATCACTGATTTCAGTGGTCAAAATGAGTCCTTGCACACCTTGCTACTGTGGGCTAAAGTGTTCAGTACTCAAAGTAAACTTGAAAGGTAGTCTAGGCCATAAGGACTGCAACTCATAGGCAAGTCCCAGTGCTGTACTGAGCCCAGAGACAGTGGACTGGTAGGAGGGCACATGATCTACTAAGACACCAGCAGGGGTAACTAAGGGACTGCTGGCATCACCTCTCCCCTAACCCCAGGCTGCACAGCTTGTGGCTTCAAAAGAGACTCCTTCCTTTCACTTGAAGAGAGGAGAGGGAAGAGGAGCAGCACTCTGTTTTGCATCTTGGATAGGAGGTGACCCACAGGGGGATAGGGCACCAGTCAGAATTTTAAGTCCCCTGTTACAGGCTCTAGCTCTCACACAACTTTTCTAGACATATCATGGATGAGAAGGGAAGCCACAGCCTTGAAAGGAAGGACCAGTGCTGGCAGCATTCATCACCTTCTAAGTGAAGAGCCCTTGGACCCCCAAATAACCAGCAGCAATACCCAGTACTACATCAAGGGACTTTGGTGAGCCTCTGAGAATTGCTGGCTTCAGGCGAGACTCAGCACATTACCAGCTGTGGTGGCCATGAGGCAAAACTCCTGCTTGAGAAAAGCAACTTTGTCTTGCACCTTAGGTACCAGGATGGCCACAGAAGGGGAGAGGAACAAGCAGCCTCTTGGGGTCCCAATTCCAGGATTTGACTCTTAGATGGCACCTCTAGATCTGCCCTAGGCCAGAAGAAAATCCATTGCCCTGAAGAATGCATCCCAAGTCAGGCAGCATTCAACATAAAGTGACTTAAGGGCCCTTGGCAGTAGTCTGGCAGTACTTATCATAGCCTGTGGTGGCAGTGGCTATGGTGTGAGGCTCCTCAGCCTTTGAAAAGGCAAAGGAAGAGGGGCAAGAACTTCTTTTTGAGTACCAGCTCAGCCACAGTACAAGAGAACACTACATAGTCCCTGACTTGCAGATGGCACCTCTGGACCTACCTGGGGCCTGGGGAAACTCATCACTCTGAAGGAAAGGACACAGACCTTTGCCACCTCCTGACTGCAAAGCCCCACAGCCTTGAGGGAACATAGGAAATAGCCAGGAAGCAGCTACAGCAGGCCTTGAGTGAGACCCAGTGCTGCACTGGCTGTAGGTCTCACACAGTACAATCATAGTGTTAGTGGCCACAGGGGTGCTTGTGTCACTCCATCCCTAGCTTTAGGTGGCTCAGAACAAAGAGAGAGACTGTTCGGGAGAACATAAGATAACAGACTAAGAATATACCTGGTAAACCAAAGAATTGTCCCGAATCTTACCCAAGACCATCAGGGCTCTACAAGTCTGCAAGAATCACAATGTTACTAGGCTTGCGATGCTCCCTAAAGCAGACACAGCTTAGATCACAATACTCAAGTCCTTTCAAATACCTGGAAGGCCTTCCCAAGGACATGTACAAACAAGCCCAGACAGTGAGCTACAGAAAATACCTAACTCTTCAATGTCCAGACACGGAACAACATCAACTGGCATCAACGACATTCAAAATGACACAACCTCACCAAATGAATAAGCCACCAGGGAACAATATTGGATAAACAGAGATATGTGACCTTTCAGACACAGAACTCAAAATAGCTGTGTTGAGGAAACTCAAAGAAATTCAATATAACAGACAAGGAATTCAGAATTCTACCAGATAAATTTAACAAACACACTAAAATAATTAAAAACAACTGGGCAGAAAATCTGGAGCTGAAAAGTGCAACTGGCATGCAAAAGAATACATCAGTCTTTTTAATAGCAGAATTGATTAAGCAGAAGAAAGAATTAGTGAGTTTGAGGATGGACTATTTGAAAGCACACAGTCAGAGGAGACAAAAGAAAAAAGAATAAAAAACAGTGAAGCATGCCTATAGGATCTAGATAATACCATCAAAAGGGCAAATCTGTGAGTAGTTGGCCTTAAAGAGGAGATAGAGAAAGAGATAAGGGTAGAAAGTTTATTCAAAGGGATAATAATAGAGAACTTTCCAAACCTAAGGAAAGATATCAATATCCAAGTACAAGAATGTTCTAAACACCAAGCAGATTTAACCCAAGGAAGACTACTTCAAGTCATTTAATCAAACTTCCAAAGGTTAAGGATAAAGAAAGAATCCTTAACACTGCAAGAAAAAAAAAGAAACAAATAACATACAATGGAGTTCCAATATGTTTGGCAGTAGACTTTTCAGTAGAAACCTTACAGGCCAGGAGAGAGTGGCATGACATATTTACAGTGCTATAGGAAAAAAGTTTTACCCTAGAATAGTATATCCAGTGAAAATATTCTTCAAACACAAATTAAAAATAAAGATCTTCCTAGACAAAGAAAGCTAAGAGATTTTGTCAATACCAGACCTGTCCCACATGAAATGCTAAAAGGAATGCTTCAATCAGAAACAAAAGGACATTAATGAACACGAAGGAACAAAACTCACTGGTAATAGTAAATACACAGAAAAACATAGAATATTATAACACTGCAACTGTGCTATGTAAACTATTCTTATCCTAAGTAGAAAGACAAAAGAATGAATCAATCAAAAATAATAACAGCAGTAACTTTTCAAGACATAAACAGTATAATAAGATACAAATAGAAAAAAACAACACATTAAAAAGGGGACAAAGTGAAGGCATACTTTTTACATTAGTTTTCTTTTAGTTTATTTGTTTGTTTAGGCAAACAGTATTGTTAACAGTTTACAATACTGTGCTATAAGATAGTATTTGTAAGCCTCTTGATAACCTCAAACCGAAAAACATACACAAAAAATAAAAAGCAAGAAACTAATATCACCAGAAAAAATTACCTTTACTAAAAAAAGACAGGATGGAAAGAAAGAAGAATGAAAAAAAACCAGAACAACCAGAAAACAAATTTAAAAAATGGCAGGAATAAGTCCTTACTTATCAATAATAACATTGAATGTAAATAGATTAAACTCTTCAATCCAGACACAGAGTGGCTGAATTGAAGAAACAAGATCTACTGATCTGTTGCCTACAAGAAATACATTTCACCTATAAAGACACACATAGACTAAAAATAAAGGGATGGAAAAAAGATATTCCATGTCAATAGAAACTCAAAAAGAGCAAGACTTCCCAGACTTACATCAAAAAAAGCAGATTTCAAGACAAAAGCTATAAGAACAGGCAAAGCAGGTCACTATATAATAATAAATGGGTCAATTCAGCAAAAAGATATAACAATTTTAAATGTATATGCACCCAACACTGGAGCACCCAGATGTATAAAGCAAATAGTATTAGAGCTACAAAGAGAAATGGACTCCAATACAATAGTAGCTACAGAATTCAACACCCCATTTTCAACACTGGACAAATCTTTCAGACAAACTATTAACAAAGACACATCAGACTTAATCTGCATTATAGGCCAAATTAATCTAATAGATATTTACAGAATATTTCATCCAATGGTTGCAGAATACACACTCTTTTTCTCAGCATATGGATCATTCTCAAGGTTAGACCACATAGTAGGTCACAAAACAAGTCTTAAAAACATTAAAAAGAAATTGAAGGCCGGGTACAGTGGCTCACACCCGTAATCTGGTACTTTGGGAGGTCGAGGCAGGTGGATCACTTGAGGTCAGGAGCTCAAGACCAGCCTTATCAACATGGTGAAACCCCATCTCCACTAAAAATTAAAAAATTAGCTGGGCATGGTGGTGGGTGCCTGTAATCCCAGCTACTCAGGAGGCTGAGGAAGGAGAATCACTTGAACCCAGGAGGCAGAGGTTGTAGTGAGCTGAGATCACACCACTGCACTTCAGCCTGGGAGACAGAGCAAAACTCAGGCTCAAAAAAATAATAATAAAAATTGAAATAATATCCAACAGCTTCTCTGATAACAATGGAATAAAATTAGAAATTAATAACAGAGAAATTCTAGAAACTACACAGATAAATGGAAATTAAACAGTATGCTCCTACATGACTAGTAAGTTAATGAAGACATTAAGAAGAAAATTTAAAAAATTATTGAAACAAATGATAAAGGAAACACAACATACTACAACCTATGGGATACAGCAAAAGCAGTCCTAAGATGGAAGTTAATAGCCATAAGTACCTACATAAGAAAAGACAAAAACAATTTCAAATAAACAATCTAACAAAGCATCTTTAAAAACTAGAAAAGCAAGAGAAAGACAAATTTAAAATTAGAAGAAAAGTGATAATAAAGATCAGAGCAGAAACAAAAAATTAAAATAAAGAAAAAATACAAAAGGTAAATGAAACAAAAAGTTGGCATTTTGAAAAGTTAAACCAAAATGACAACCTTTATCCAAACTAAGAAAAAAACAAAGATAGAAACAAATAAAATCAGAAGAGAAAAAGGAGACATTACAATTTATGTTGCAGAAATTCAAAGGATCATTAGAGGCTACTATGACCAACTATATGTCAATAAATTGGAAAGCCTAGAAGAAATGAACAAATTTCTGAGCACATAAAATCTACCAAGATTGAACTGGGAAGAACTCTAAAATCTGAAGCAATCAATAGTATGTAACAAGATTGAAGACCTAACAAAAAGTCTCCTAGAAAAGAAAAGCACAGAACCTGATGGCTTCACTGCTGAATCTTAGCAAACATTTACAGAAGAAATAATGCCAATCCTACTCAAACTATTCTGAAAAATAGATGACAAGAGAGTACTTCCAAACTCATTTTTCAAGGCCAGAATTACCCTGATACCAAAACCAGACAAAAACACATGAAAAACAACAACAACAACAACAACTACAAGTCAGTATCTCTGATGATTGTTGATGCAAAAATCCTCAACAAAATACTAAAACTGAATTCAACAATACATTAGAAAGATCACTCACCATGATCAAGTGGGATTGATTCCTGGGATGCAAGGATGGTCCAAAATATGCAACTCAATTAATGTGATACATCATATCAACAACATAAAGGATAAAAATCATCTGATCATTTCAATTGATGCTGAAAAGGCATTTAATAAAACTCAACATTCCTTCATGATAAAAACCCTAAAAAACTTGGTATAGAAGAAACATACTTCACCATAATAAAAGCCATATACAACAGACCCACAGCTAGTATCATACTGAATGGAGAAAAACTGAAAGCTTTTCCTTTAAGATCTAGTACATAACAAGTATGCCTACTGTCACCGCTATATTCAGCATGGTACTGGAAGTCTTAGGTACAGTAATCAGATGAGAGAAAGAAACAAAAGGCATCCAAATTGGGAAGAAGTCAAATTATCCTTGCTTGTAGATAATATGATCTTACATTTGGAAAAACCTAAAGACTCCACCAAAAAACTATTCAGTAAAGTTGCAGGATACAAAACTAACGCACAAAAGTCAGCAGCATTTCTATATACCAACAGTGAACAATGTGAAAAAGAAATAAAAAATGTAATCCCATTTACAGTAGCCACAAATAAAATTTAATACCTAGGAATTAACTTAACCAAAGACCTGATAAATCTCTATAATGAAAAAAGAAGACACCAAAAACTGGAAAGGTATTTTATGTTCATGAATTAGAAGAATCAATATTGTTAAAATGTCTATACTACCCAAAGGAATCTACAGATTCAATGCAATCCCTATCAAAATAACAATGACATTCTTCACAGAAATAGAATAACAATTTCTAAAATTTATATGGAACCACAAACACCCAGAATAGCTAAAGAGCTAACCTAAGTAAAAAGAACAAAACTGGAAGAAGCACATTACTTGATTTCAAATTATACTACAGAGCTGTAGTAACCAAAATAGAATGGTACTGGCATAAAAACAAACACATAGACCAATGGAGCAGAACAGAGAAAACAGAAATAAATCCTCACACCTACAGTGAACTCATTTATGACAAAGGTGCCAAGAACATACACTGAGGGAGAGACAGTCTCTTCAGTAAACTGTGCTGAGAAAACTGGTTATCTATATGCAGAAGAATGAAACTAGGCCCCTATCTCTTGCCATATACAAAAATCAAATAAAGATGGATTAAAGACCTAAATCTAAGACTTCAAACTATCAAGCTACTATAAGAAAACAGTGGGAAAAATCTCCAAGACATTAATTTGGGCAAAATTTTCTTAAGCAAATCCCACGAGCACAGGAAATCAAAGTAAAAATGGATAAATGTGATCACATCAAGTTTAAAAGCTTCTGCATAGAAAGGAAACAATCAACAAAGTGAAGAGACACTCCACAGAATGGGAGAAAATATTTGCAAACTATCCAACTGACAAAAGATTAATAACTAGAATATATAAAGAGTTTCTTAAATCTATAGGAAAAAAATATCAAATAATCCAATCAAAAAATGGGCAAAATATTTGAACAGACATTTCTCAAAAGAAGACATACAGATAGCAAACAGGCATATGAAAAAGTGCTCAACATCATTGATCATCAGAGAAGTGCAAATCAAAACTATAATGAGTTATCTTACCCCAGCCAAAATGGCTTATATCTAAAATAAAAGAAATAACAAAGCCTGGCGAAAAGGGAACCCTTGTACACTGTTAGTGGGAATGTAAATTAGCACAACCACTATGGAGAACAGTTGAGCGGTTCCTTAAAAAACTAAAAATTGAGCAACCATATGATCTAACAATCCCACTGATGAGTATATATCCAAAAGAAAGAAAATAAGTATATTGAAGAGATATCTGTACTCCTATGTTTGCTGCAGCACTGCTCACATTTGGAAGCAACCTAAGTGTCCATCAACAGATGAATGGATAAAGAAAATGTGGTACTTATGCACATGGAGTAATAGTCAGTTGTTAAAAAGAATGAGATCCTGTCATTTGCAATAACATGGATGGAAATGAAGGTCATTCTGTTAAGCGAAATAAGCCAGGCACATAAAGACAAACATTGCATGTTCTTACTTATTTGTGGAATCTAAAAATTAGAACAATTGAACTCATGAACACAGAAAGTAGAAAGAGTAACTGGGACTACATGCACACACCACCATGCCTGGCTAGTTTTTGTATCTTCATTTAGCAGAGACAGGGTTCCACCATGTTGGCCAGGCTGGTCTCAAATGCCTTACCCTCCCAAAGTGCTGGGATTACAGGTGTGAGTCACCACGCCCAGCCTAGACTACTATCTTTTCTAGTTGTGCTATATATTAGATATGTAAAGGCATTAGAAAATAATGCTAGTGTTAAATAAGTTTACAACCATCTCAAAAGCCTATTTAGGGTTTTTCCAAGAGATCTAGAGCACATATGTCATTATATATCTCCATTCAACGGAAAAATCTTACTTTCAGGTAGAGATGAAAATCCTGAATTGACCAAATTGCTCATAAACTCTTCTAAATTCACTATTCCACCCTCTGAAAGAAAATGCAAGCCAGAGGACATGGAAAAATAAATAATCACATATAAGAAACAGGCAACTATAATATAATTGCTATATTGAGAAATAATTTATAGATATGGCTTTGAAATCGAGATATATATTCAATCAAAAAGACAGGTGCATACATATCATTCAGACACATATATGTATAATCATCTTCCATAGATTTTTCCTGCTACTGAAAATAACCAGAACATAACTGACAATAACTAGAACCCAGATGAATGCAGAGGTACAAGAAAGCTTGATAATCTATGAATCAGAAAACCTCTTAAGAATTCTTGAAATATTCAGAATCATGTTATCTAAGATAAAGGATACCTAGAAATCTATTAAATACTCACCACTGAGAGCCACATTGTTCAGTGTTCTTTGAATCACATCTTGGGGTAATGGAACTCCTAAATTTTCCATTATGAAGCCTAGTTCATCAGGGTTTGCCACATTTTTCTTAATGGAGGCCAGAACGTTCAAGGAGTCTTCAGTTTCTACTTGGAAAAAAAACCCCCACAATACAGGAAAACTTCTCAAACACTCAAATATTATTAGTAGATCCTGAAAGATAGTAATAACTACTGCTACTACTACCTAATGAGTACTGTCTGAGCTTGCCAGGCACAAGCAAGCTCATCTCAGAGATTACATGTATCATCTCATTTAATCCCACAAAAGCTCTGTGAAATCAGTACCAATATTTCCTTTATTTAAGAAACAAGAAAACCTAGCCTTAAACAGGCTATTCTGGCCTAGCATGGTGGCTCATGTCTATAATCCTAGCACTTTAGGGGGCCAAGGTGGGTGGAACACCTGAGGTCAGGAGTTTGAGATCAGCCTGGTCAACATGGTGAAACCCCATCTCTACTAAAAATACAAAAATTAGCCAGCTGTGGTGGCAGGCATCTGTAATCCCAGCTACTTGGGAGGCTGAGGCAGGAGAATCACTTGAACCCAGAGGTGGAGGTTGCAATGAGCCAACCCAAGCCATTACACTCCACTCTGTGCAAAAAGAGTGAAACTCTGTCTTAAAAAAAAAAAAAAAAAAGAAGAGGCTATTCTGCCCAAGAACCCATAGATACTAAATATGAAATCAAGTCTGAAGTCCAGGGTATCTGATGTTATAGGCAGAATGTTTAACCATTATGCTAACCAAGTCATTGCAGATATTTAAAGCTGAGATTTAAGAATGATTACATAAAAAGAAAACTCAGAACATCTGCTTATTCTCATCTCTATCATATCTGAGGCTGAGAATTCTATTAAAGATATGATAACTCACCTTAAATTAATTCTTTTGCCTAAAATTGAATAAGTGGTCATAATTTAATATGACTATTATCAATTTTTTTAATTTAGAGGATTACTTATATCCATCAACACATATATACAAAAATGTCCCCCAAATAATGGAAAGCTTGGGACTAACATATAACTACCAAAAAAGATAATATTTAATTTGGAAAGTACCATGGGTAAATTATTCTTCCAACTAAAAAAAAAATGTTAAGCATTATATTATGATGAACACCATTTTATCATAAAGATTAACCCAGTATGAGTTTAAGCTTATGAAAAACATAACTAGGAAAATCTTATAGGCCTCAACTAGAAAACCAAAAATTAAGGAAAAACTATTTCATCTATTGAAAACACTTAACATCTTAAACAATTTCATTTTGTAGTGACCTAAATTGGGTCTTTTGAATTCAGTTTTGTTTCAATTTAGAAAACATTTAGAAAGAGTTTAAAAAACATGAAGCATTTAAACTCTTCTTAATACTGGCTGCTCCAAGGAGACTCAGGGAATCCAAAATAGTGGTGAATTTACTAATTAAATTAGCCAAAACTTTAAAGAGACCCAGAGGTTCCACAGATTTTTTTTTATGTTGAGGATGCCAGTTAATTAAATATATTAAAAGCAGATTATATACAATCCCTTATGGCTGGGTAGTGGAGTAGTGAAAGAATACCATAAAGGAAGTGTATATGTTTCAGCATGTTCTTATATGTTTCTAAATGTTTCAACAGTGAATTGTCTCAAGATAAAATCTCATTTAAAAAATATATATATTGTATTGCATTTTAGGTTTTGGGGTACATGTGAAGAACATGCAGGATTGTTGCATAGATACATACATGGCAATGTGGTTTGCTGCCTTCCTCCCCATCACCTATATCTGGCATTTCTCCCCATGTTATCCCTCCCCGTCATCTTCTGGTACACTGATCAGGCGTAAATTAGGTCTTTTCACGTAATCCCATATTTCTTGAAGGCTTTGTTCATTTCTTTTCACTCTTTGTTCTCTTTTCTTGCCTTCTCATTTTATTTCATTGATTTGATCTTCATTCTGTGATATCCTTTCTTCTGCTTGATCTATTTGACTACTGAAACTTGTGTATGCTACATGAAGTTCTTGTGCTATATTTTTGAGCTCCATTAAGTCCTTTATTTTCTTCTCTAAGATGGTTATTCTAGTTAGTTATCCCTTCCCAACTCCCCACCCCCTGCTGTCCCTCCCCTAGTTCCCCCCAACAGACCTCAGTGTGTGATGTTGAAAAGATCAACAAAATAGACCACTAGCCAGATTTCTAAAAAAGAAAAGAGAGAATAATCAAATAGATGCAACAAAAAACGATAAAGGGGATATCACCACAGATTCCACAGAAATGCAAACTACCATCAGAGATTACTACAAACAACTCTATGCACATATATCAGTAAACTTGGAAGAAATGGACAAATTCCTGGACACTTACACTCTCCCAAGCCTAAACCAGGAAGAAGTCAAAACCCTGAATAGACCAATAACAAGGGTTGAAGTTGACGCAGCAATTAATAGCTTACCAACCAAAAAAAGCCCAGGTCCAGATGGGTTCCGAGCCGAATTCTACCAGACGTACAAAGAGGAGCTGATACCACTCCTTCTGAAACTATTCCAAACAATCCAAAAAGAGGAAATCCTCTCCAAATCATTTTATGAGACCAACAGCATCCTGATACCAAAACCTAGCAAAGACTCAAAAACAAAAGAAAACTTCAGGCCAATATCCATGATGAATACAAATGCAAAAATCCTCAGTAAAACACTGGCAAACCGACTGCAACAGCACATCAAAAAGCTTATCCATCACCAACAAGTAGGCTTCATCCCAGGGATGCAAGGCTGGTTGAACATACACAAATCTATAAACGTAATTCACCACTTAAACAGAACCAAAGACAAAAACCACATGATTATCTCAACAGATGCAGAGAAGTCCTTCGACAAAATTCAACAGCCCTTTATGCTAAAAACTCTGAATAAACTAGGTATCAATGGAACATACCTCAAAATAATAAAAGCTATTTACGACAAACCCACAGCCAATACCATACAGAATGGGCAAAAACTGGAAGCATTCCCTTTGAAATCTGGCACTAGACAAGGATGCCCTCTCTCACCACTCCTATTCAATATAGTATTGGAAGTTCTAGCCAGAGCAATCAGGCAAGAAAAAGA
>CAUYLG010001891.1:0-28702 GCA_963573385.1 Cacajao melanocephalus | reverse complement strand
AAACCCCCCCCTTTGGCACACCTTTTTGGTCTTTTTGTTTTTTTACATTTTTTTTTTTTTTTTTTTTTTTTTTTTTTTTTTTTTTTTTTTTTGAGATGGAGTCTTGCTCTGTTGCCCAGGCTGGAGTGTGGTGGCATGATTTCAACTCACTGCAACCTCTCTCTCTCCCGGGTTCAAGTCAAGTGATTCTTCTGCCTCAGCGTTCCGAGTAGCTGAGACTATAGGCACACGCCACCATACCTGGCTAATTTTTGTATTTTTAAATAGAGATGGGGTTTCACCATATTGGCCAGGCTGGTCTTGAACTCCTGACCTCGTGATCCGCCCGCCTTGGCCTCCCAAAGTGCTGGGATTACAGGCGTGAGCCACCACACCCAGCCGAGTTCATGCGTTCAAGACCAGCCTGGGCAACATGATCTTTACCAAAAAAAAACAAAAAATTAGCAAGACATGGTGGTGCACACCTGTAGCCCCAGCTACTCGGGAGGCTGAGGCGGGAGAATTACTTGAGCCTAAGAGTTCGAGGCTGCCGTGAGCCATGATCATGCCACTGCACTCCAGCGTAGGCAACAGAGGAAGACCATGTGTCAAAAAATAATAATAAGAGGGGAGCTTCTGCCCCCATAGCCGCAGCCAGAGCTTCCGCCGCCGTGCTCGAGCTTCTGCCTCCAAAACTTCTGCCATCGCGTCTGCCACCTCCAGAACTAAACGGAGTGAAGTCACATTCGGTTATCTCTAACGTTGGAAAACGATGGAGCTGACACCCATTGTGGAGATGAATCACTTTTCATCAGGTTTTTCACGCTAAGTCTTGAGGAATACAATGGTGAACACAAAGGCAAACATTGTACTGTGGAGACACACAGTTTTGAGACATCTGTGACCAGGCATGTCACGTGTGAATATACCACTGGACTTCAAAGCAATACATTGTAACTCTTTTTTTGTCATTTTACGACTGATTCATTTTATTTTCATCACCGTGAGGTGCACCGTGTTGTTGAGTTCTCTGGGTCAGACCTCTGGAGACTTCTCTGGTGGATCCTAGTCTCGAGGCTTGCTCTGAAATTACTCGTGCTCAGGGAGAGAGTTGAGATGGTTGGCACCCTTCACTCTGTGCGTCCGGGTGCAGCTCCTTCTGATGGAGTTCCTCGTTCCGTTGGTCACTGTGGCCAGATGGTGTTGGCCTGCTCCCTTCCTCAGATGTTCTGAAAGCTGTGGGTTTTTTTAGCATTTTTCTTCCTGGCTCTCCCTCGAGTTGCTTGTCTCTTCTTCACTACCTTGGGACTCTTCCTCAGGCTTCCGGACGTCGGTTGAGAGGAGGACTTCTTCCCTTGTCCCCTTGGTGTTGGCTGGTGGTTGCTCTTCGACAGCTGGACTGGAGGCTCTCGGTTTTCTATTCATCTTCAACAAGTCAGTGTCTCTCAAGGGTCTCCCGTTGCAGCAGCTTACCAGAGGCCACTGGGCCTGCAGTTCCAGTTCCAGTGACTGCAGAGTCCACCTCAGCTCAGCAGTCTCATTCTGGTTGGCACTTGTCAGCAGAAGCCAATGCCTGCCCATCAGTTCTTTACTCTGAGGTGTTAGAGTGGAACAAAAATACGAATAATTGTTAAAAAAAGAGATCCCTGGAGGGAGACCTGCCCCGTCTGAGTGGCCTTCGTGTCTCTAGGGAAAATAAGACCAGGCTGTGAGTCCTCAGGAGTAAAGATTTGTTGAGGTCTCTGGTGAGGGGGCTGGCATCCTGGGTAGTTCTGATGCCCAGTGAAGTGGGAGACCTATGACTCTAAAGGATACTCCTCAGGACTGCAGGGTGTGGGGTGGGGCAGTGGCCCTGGTTGGCTCTTTGGCTATGGCTCCCAGTGTGACCCCCAAGGTACTGACCCCTGTGCCACTGTCCGCCCTGCACAGCTTCTGGAAGGAGCACCACTTCGAGGCCATTGCCCTGGTGGAGAAGGCCCTGCAGGCCGCGTATGGTGCCCGCGCCCCCAGCATGACCTCGGCTGCCCTCCGGTGGATGTACCACCACTCACAGCTGCAGGTAGGCAGCGACCTGGGTGCTCAGCTTCTGGCCTTCCAGGGGGCCCAGCATCATCTTTGTGAAGGCCAAAGCATTTGATTTCTCAGTTCCTCTGAAATTTCTCTTTCTTCCAGTTCTCAAAACACTCTTCCCCCTCTGAGTGCCAGGCTTTGTAATGAAGGCTTCATTTCAGGGATTTTCTTATTCCTTAGGCTTTCTGGAGTATGATTATCCCAGTGTTATTGATGAGGAAACTGAGGATCCCCCAGCTATTAAAGGGGCAGACATTTTAACGCGGATTTAAATGTAAAGCCCACTCGTCTCACCCTTTTGGTTTCCCTCTCTTGGTGCCTCATGTCTTCCTGGTTAAAGCTTATTTCCTGGCTGGCGGCAGTGGCTCACGCCTGTATTCCAGCACTTTGGGAGGCTGAGATGGGAGGATTGCTTGAGCTCAGGCGTTTGAGTCTAGCCTGGGCCGCAAAGTGGGACCCTGTCTCTACAACAAATCAAAACAATTTGTCAGGTGTGGTGGTTTGCTCTTGTAGCTCCCAGCTACTTGGGAGGGTGGGAAGATCACTGGAAGGTGGGAAGATCACGTAAGCCCGGGAAGTCAAGGCTGCAGTGAGCTGAGATCACACCACTGCACTTTAGCCTGTGGACAGAGCAAGACCCTGTCTAAAAAAACAAGCAAACAACAAAACTAACAGCAACAAACTTACCTGCAGCTTCAGCCTTACATGTTGCATAGCGTCTGGCGTATACCCGGTAGATGTTCAGTACATGGGAGCTGTGTTCTACATAAGGTTTCTCTCACACCAATGCTGAAAATAGAGGAAAAGATGGACTGTCAAAACATACTTAACTTAGCCTGCTTTTTTATTTTTTTGAGACAGGGTCTCACTCTTGTCACCCAGGCTGTAGAACAATGGCGCACTCATAGCTCACTCCAACCACAACGTCCTGGGCTCAAGTGATGCTTCTGCCTCAGCCTCCCTAGTGGCTCGGACAAGGCAGACAGCACCACCCCCGGCTAATTTTGTTTTGTTGTTTTTTTGTAGAGACAGAGTCTCACTATGTTGCCCAGGCTTGTCTTGAACACTTTGGCTCAAGTGTTCTGCCCACCTCAACCTTCCGAAGTGCTGGGATTACAGGCGTGAGCCACTGTGCCCAGTCAACTTAGCCATTTTTACACAGCTGCTAGGGGGCAGAACTGGTTCATGAATGTAGGTCTGTCTGGATGCGTCTTGTGACAGTAGGGGAGAGGATACAGGTTTCAAGTCACACGGGTACAGCTATCCAAGGCACCTTAAGTTCTTTCTGGACATACAGGATATAAATATAAACAGAGACCCCCAAATCTCAGCAGGGAGGTGGCTGGGAGGGGTGTGAGTGGAGTCACCGTGCAGCAGAAGAGGGTTGAAGTCTGGCTGTCTCCATTGCAGGGTGCCCACGGGGACGCAGTCATCCTGGGCATGTCCAGCCTGGAGCAGCTGGAGCAGAACTTGGCAGCGGCAGAGGAAGGGCCCCTGGAGCCGGCTGTCGCGGACGCCTTTCATCAAGCCTGGCATTTGGTTGCCCACGAATGTCCCAACTACTTCCGCTAGGCCCACTGTGGCTCAGGCTGCCCCAGGCTTTTCTGTCACCTCTTCTGTTTTGTCATGCTGACCGGTCTTGGCCTTAAGCTGATTTAGCAGAGTCTTTCTGGATTGTCTGGATCCGTGCATTATTTTTCTAGCTTCCTGTCTTGTTCCCTGTTCACTTTACACTGTGAAAGGAGGGGGTGAGTCCCACTTGGGCATTTCCTGTTGAATAAAGCAGGCACTTGACCTGGCTGTAGCCCAGGTCTTGAGTGAACCCCAGAAACTTGTTTCCCATCCTGCCTGGGGATGAGAAAGGCAGAACCGTGGGCAGGAGTCTTCAGAGGGCAGAGGTAGTAGGAGGGTCTCAGGAGCACACTGCCCTCCCCGGGTCTCCTCGGTCCCCAGCCTGAATGCCTGCCTGACCTCTCAGCATTGAGGTGCCTCTCACTCTTCTACACGTGATAGAAAAGAGGGTCGTACACCTGGAGTACATTTTCTCTAATTCATAATTGCCTCAGTGAATTCTTAGGAATGAAAGAACTGCGACAAAAAACTACCATTAGAGTCACTACCAAGAAGAAGAACACTTCCTAGGATCTGTGAAACATCTCGAATGCTCTCAATCTTAGCTTACTGTGTCTTAACTAAAGCCTCTTGTCTTTTCACCCATAAGGTTCTCAGCCTTGGCTCTGGGCCTCCTGTTCGGCATGGGGACATAGGCAGCCAAGGTCCTCATTTCCCTTGGAAACCCCTACTCCACACAGGAGGCACCAGGGCTGAGAGGAAGAATCCTCGGTTCAGTGGTTGCTGAACCTGCTGCATTCCCAGTGCGGCAAAATCCTTCCAGCCGTATTCAGGGCAGCAGGCAGCACATGGAGCAGCCTCTTCACGCAATGAAAGAGGCCCAACCTGGAAACGTACTGTTTCATTTATATTTATTATTTGTTCTTGAGACAGGTTCTCACTCTGTTGCCTAGACTGGAGTGCAGTGGCATGATTGTTGCTCACAGCAACTTTGGTCTCTGGGGCTCAAGGGATCCTCCCACCTCAGCCTCCCGAGAAGTTTTTATTTTTTTGTGGAGCAGAGGTCTCACTATGTTGTCACCTTCTTTTCTCTTTACCCATAACAAAACATGCTTATCCATGTGGAGTGGTGTATCAGTTACCTTTACATAACAAACCACACTAATGAGTTGCTTGAAAAGACAAAATCCAAGGCTGGCTCAGTGGCTCATGGCTATAATCCCAGCACTTTCGGAGCCCAAAGAGGTGGATTGCTTGAGCTCAGGAGTTTGAGACCAGCCTAGGCAATATGGTGAAATCCAGTCTCTACCAAAAATACAAAAATATGTGTGTGGTGGCACATACCTGTAGTCCCTGCTACTCAGGAGCTGAGATGGGAGGATCTCTTGAGCCCTGGAAACAGAAGTTGTAGTGAGCCAAGATCATACCACTACACTCTAGCCTGAGTGACCCAGTGAGGCCCCCATCTCAAAAAAAAAAATCCTTCAAATTGATAAAAAGATTTTGATATAATTTGTATTACTCCCAGCTGGCTTTTTCTTAATGCTGAAATGGACAAATTAATCCTGAAGCTCATATGGAAATTCAAGGGACCCATGGGAATCAAAACAGTCTTGAAAAATATCACATGGTTGGAGGACACACTTCCTGATTTCAAAACTTACTACAAAGTTACAGTAGTAAAGACAATGGTTCCGGCATAAGAATAGACAGAGCAACTGGACAGAACTGAGGGTCCAGAAGTAAACACTTACTGATTTTAGAGTTGATTGCCAAGACAGTTCAGCAGGGAAAAGAATCATCTTCACCAACATCCAGATGTCCTCGTGCAAAAGAATGAAGTTGGACCCCTTTCCCATACCATACACAAAAAAAATTAACTCAGATGATCAGCCATCTAAGTGTATATGGTAAAACTGTAAAACTCTTAGAAGAAAATATTGGAATAAGTGTGACTTTGGATTAGGCAGTGGTTTCTTAGATACTGACACCAAAAGCACAAGTGACAAAAGAAAAAGTCAACAGCATCAAAGTTTAGAATGTTCATGCTTTGGAAAATAATATCAAGAAAGTGAAAAAACCCACATAATGGGATAGTGTTTTGCAAATTACCTATCTATTAAGGAACTTGTAGCTAGAATAGATACAGGACTCTTACAGCTTAATAAAAATGAAAACCTACCCGGACGCAGTGGCTTATGCCTGTAATCCTAGCATTTTGAGAGTCCAGATGGGCAGATCACTTGAGCCCAGGAGTTCAAGATCAGCCTGGGCAACATGGTGAGACCCTGTCTCTACAAAAAAATACCAAAACAAATTAGTCGGGTAAGGTGATGGGCACCTGTGGTCCCAGCCAACCCAGAGGCAGAGGTGGGAGGATCTCTTGGGCCCAGGAGGTAGAGGCTGCAGTGAGCCAAGATCACACCACTGCACTCCAGCCTGGGCAACAGAGCGAGAACCTGCCTGAAAGAAAAAAAAAATCCCAGTTAAACAGTGGGCAAATGACTGCAATAGACCTTTTTCCACAGAGGTTATACAGGTGGTCAGTAACCACATGAAAAGCTGCTCAAAATCAGTACTTACCGGGAAAAGCAAATCAAAACCCCTTCAAATCCGCTAAGCGCTAGGATGATCAGTCAATAAAATACAGAAATAACAAGTGTTGAGGGTTTGGAAACATGGGAGCCTTAGTACACCGCCATTGGGACTATAAAATGGTGTAACCATTTTGGAACATTCTGGCAGTATTTTAAAAGATTAAGCATTTATATATGACTCAGAAATTTCACTCCCTAGGTATATACTTATAAGAAATGAAATATATGTCCTTATTAAAAATTACATGAATGTTATAGCAGCATTATTCATAATAGCCAGAAAGTGGAAACCGCCCAAATGTCAATCCATAGATGAATGGATAAACAAAATATCTGTGTGTACAATGGAATATTTTTCAAAAATGAAAAGGAATTAACTATGAAACATCTACAGTGTGGACACACCTTAAAAGCACAGTAAGTGAAAGAAGCCAGTCACAAAAGGCCTCATATTGTATGATTCCATTTATATAAAGTATCTGGAATAAGCAAATCTATTAGACACAGAAAGTAGATGAGTGGTTGCCTAGGACTGAGAAGGACTTTGGGAGGAAATGGAGATACACTGCAACTGAATACAGAGTTTCTTTTGGGGACGTGATGAAGGCGCTCTGAAATTGACTGTGACGGTTGTACAATTCATTCTGAATACACTAAACACCATTAAATTAAACACTTTAAGTGAGTCCGTTGTATATAGTGTCTCAATTATGTGTAAAAAAAAAAAAACTCAGAAATCTGTTAGGGCAGAGCTCAGCAGGGAAGATCCATTTTTCTGGGAGCCACACAGGTCACACAAGTCTAGGAAGTCAAAAGGAGATCACAAGTGCAGGACTAGAGTCACATGGGTAAGTGTGACTAACCCCAATCAATTCCTCTGGTTCCATGTCTGGGGGGTCACACCTGCAACCATGGGCGGCGTGTTTAACAAGATGCTGGAACCCAGGAACCAAGGAGGGAAAACAGCGGTGGCCCCCTCACTGTCTCCCTCTCCACCGTGGGTCACACCAAAAGGAAGGAGACAAAAGGGGTGCCTATTTCTCGCTTCTCTTTTTAGATGATCATTTTCAGCCAGTACTCCTCTGAGTGCATTCTGAAGCACTGGGACTCCTTTGACCCTGAGACATTGAAGAAAAAGAAGCTCATTTTTTTTTTTTTTTTTTTTTTTTGCATAAGAGTATGGCCTTGTTTCTAGACCTTTGCAAGCACTGCACAATCTACTCAGCTATTTTAGCAGTTATATGAGGTGGGCCCAAAGGGAATGAGTCCCTAAAACTAGAGAAACAAATCCCCAGGAAACCTCAAATGCCACATTCAGGAAGGGCCCTGGCCCTTCCTCTTTTACTTTCACATTGTCAGCTTCTCCAATTCTACCAGCCAAAAACCCAGACCTTTCTATGGTATTTTTCCTTCATGATTTAAAATGGCTTCTCCTCCTCTGAGGCACTCCAGGCCCGGGCGACTGGCCTCACCACCCAGTGGGTAAGGAGGCTTGAGCTGAGCCTGGTGCTACCACCGCCCTTCTCTTGCTCTTTGTGCCTCCCTTACTTTTGGGCATTAGAGAGCTCTGGCGTCTGCATGGGCCTGCAGGTGGTGGCAAGGACACTGCAGCCTTCGCCCTCTTCTCAGGGAGGCCACTGCAGCCCCACTGGAAGACGTGTAAGGAATTTGCATAAGGCAGCTGTGCAAAATGGAGCTGGAGGAGCTTTATTTGTGCACAGAGATACTCCTGAGAATAACCCTGATACTCCATTTGATTTCACACCAGAAAACTGTAAGAGGATAGAGGCAATTGTAAAAAACTACCCGGAAGGCCATAAAGCAGCACTGTTCTTGCAGTCCTGGATTTGGCCCACAGGCAGAATGGGTGGTTGCCCATCTCTGCTGTGAACAAGGTTGCAGAAGTTTTACAAGCATCTCCAATGAGAGTAAATGAAGCAGCAACTTCTTCTACAATATATAGTGGAAAGCCAGTTGGAAAGTATCACTTTTAGGTCTGCACTACTACACCCTGCATGCTTTGAAACTCGGACAGCATACTGGAGGCCATTCAGAAAAAGCATGGAATGAAGGTTGAGGAGACTATACCTAACTTTTCAGTCTTATAGAAGTAGAATGTTTAGGGGCCTGTGTGAATGCACCAGTGATTCAAATAAATGACAACTACTATGAGGATTTGACACCTAAGGATACTGAAGAAATTATTGATGAGTTAAGGCTGGCAAAATCCCAAAACCTGGGCCAAAGAGTGGACGCTTCTCTTGTGAGCCATCTGGAGGTCTTACCTCTTTGACTGAACCACCCAAGGGACCTGGCTTTGGTGTACAAGCAGGCCTTTTATTTATACTGAGCTGTAAATATGTCACTAGAGAAATAAAATATGAAATTCCAATCTAAAAAATATATATATATATATCTCTTCTTCTGTAATATTCCTCAAACTGGAAGAAGTTAATTTCCCCATACATTAAATTGCTTGGCTTAGAGTTGAGCTCGGGGAAGGGAACCCAGAAGCCTGACATGCTGTCAAAATGGTAACAGTTTTTATTTTTATTTAGTCTTTATTTATTTTTATGAGACAGAGTCTCACTCGATTGCCCAGGCTGGAGTGCAGTGGTGCAATCTCGACTCACTGCAACCTCCGCCTCCCCGTTCAAGGTACTCCTGCCTCAGCTTCCTGAGTAGCTGGGACTACAGGTGTGTGCCACCATGCCCAGCTTGCTCCATCAGCACTGAACATAGTGATTGAGTTGTTGACACTACTAGCACTTTTTGACTTTGGGTTTTGTTAATGTCTTCTTTTCAATTTCCATTCAGACAAAGGCTGAGACTCCATATGCTTTCAGCTGGCCAAATGTACTCCTTTCACTGAGTTATTTTAAATTCCCCTGGAACTTTTGGTTAATGGGTCAGAGAAACACTAGTATAATAATATTTGCCAATATTCCAATCGAAGAATGAAATTAAGTAGCAGATTCTGATAGTGCCCCCATGGAAGAAAATGCTCTCATTGCATGCCATTCCAAGACAGCTGAACAAAATGAACAGGTCTTGAATGAGGCAAAAATCCAGGCCATATCTCTCAAGTAACCTTTGTGTGGGGACATTTTTGCAGTTTCTAAAGACATTCCACAACTCATATAAAACAAATTAGTGAGTTGTAGCCCCCAGTCATGAAGGACAAATCCTAACATCATGAGGCTTGCAGACAGCATATTCTACACTTGGAAATTTTATTACATGTTTTGTACCAAGTTATAAGACAAACATCAAAATGTGAAAGGAGCCTCCTGCAGCGAAAAGCTTTGCAAATGGTCCAGGGGGTAGTAAAACAAAGGCTGCTTTCAGGTCCTCTGACTCATTCAAACCCCTAAAGTCTTACAGATATCTGTAATAATGACTTAACTAATTGGAGGCTGTGGTATTTTGACACTGGTGGCATTTACCGTTCCCTGAACTTTGAACTTGAAATTCTTGCTGCTGAGCAGTGCATGCCCTTCTGGCTAAGTAATTACTAGACCCTAGTAGAGAGAGATTGTCTCATTTAGGAAGTTCTACTTTGGGAGGCCGAGGCGGGCAGATCACAAGGTCAAGAGATTGAGACCATCCTGGCTAACACGGTGAAACCCTGTCTCTACTAAAAATACAAAAACTAGCCAGGTGTGGTGGTGCATGCCTGTAGTCTCAGCTCCTTGGGAAGCTGAGGCAGGAGAATCGCCTGAACCCAGGAGGTGGAGGTCGCAGTGAGCCGAGATTACATCATTGTACTCCAGCCTGGGCCACAGAGTGAGATTCTGTCTAAAAAAAAAAAAAAAAAGTCTAACTTTTTGATCCAGTATTCCCATCCTTAGTAAGTTCTTTCTGGCCAGGTGCGGTGGCTCACACCTGTAATCCCAGCACTTTGAGAGGCTGAGGTGGGTGGATCACGAGGTCAGAAGATCGAGACTATCCTGGCCAACGTGGTGAAACCCTGTCTCTAAAATAAATAAATAAAAATAAAAAATTTCTTTCTGAATCAATACCACATAAATGAGGTCCAAAAAAGAGATACTGTTATGTGATATTAGAATAAAGTAGGCTTCAGAAAAAAGAAAATTATCAGAAACAGAGAAGGACATTATATACTGATGAAAAAAGTCAATCCACCAAGAAGGCATAGCAATCTTAAATGCGTAAGCACCAAACAGAGCTCTCAAAATATGTCAAGCAAAAACTGATGGACTGGAAAGCAGAAAGAGAAAAGTTCACTTTATGGTTGAACTTCAACACCTCTCTCTTAACAACAGATAGAGGGGAGACCCCCTCGCCTCCTTCGGATTCCTGATCTCCACCTCCTCCCTCCTCTTCTCTCCTCTCCAATGGGAAGGAGGGTGAAGAAGGAAAAAAGAATACCAAAGAGCAGGGAAAATGACTCCCTTTTCAGTTCCCAGCATCTCTGCTATCTGTTAACCTTGAAAGAGCTGCAAATGAATGTTATCCATGCTGGCTGGAGCCCAGCCCTGGTTCATGCCCCCACGTCTGCACGGCCCAAGCTCCCTCCTGGAAAAACCTCTGCCAACAAACAGCTTAGTACTTTTGTCTTGTCTCTGTAAGCTCCCTCCTCTGCCGGTCCCTGCTCATGCTGCATATGAATTAGCAAATCAAGGAAGCCAAAAGATTGTAAGGTCAGATGTCCAGCAAATGGACAATGACATAGTTTTGCCTCAGTTTACCCTTTAGCATTGTAAGCCTATAAAAGGGGAGAGAAGCTGCTGCTTAGAGAGCTCAGTGAGTGAGGCTGTTGCCCCCATAGCTCCCAGCCAAATAAAAAGCCACTTTCTTCCTCAGTTTGTTGTTCGAGAGGTTTGTTTCTTGCCCTTCCTGCTTCAGTAGAACTGTCCAGAAAATTAGCAAGGGTATAGAAGAACTCAAAGAAGCCATCAGCCATCAAGATCTAATCAGCATTTATAGGACACATGGCCCAGCAACAGCAGTATCTTGACTGTATCAATGTCTGCATCCAGGTTGTGATGTAGTATAGTTTTGAAAGATGTTACTATTGGGGGAAAGTGGGTGTATTAGTCCGCTTTCACGCTGCTGAAAGACATTCCCAAGACTGGGCAATTTACAAAAGAAAGAGATTTAATTGGACTTACAGTTCCACATGGCTGGGGAAGCCTCACAGTCATGGCAGAAGGCAAGGAGGAGCAAGTCCTGTCTTACATGGATGGCAGCAAGCAAAAAGAGCTTGTGCAGGAAAACTCCGCCTTATAATAATCATCAAATCTCGTGAGACTTACTATCACGAGAACAGCATGGGAAACACCTACCTCCATGATTCAATTACTTCCTACCGGGTCCCTCCCACAACATGTAATTCAAGATGAGATTTGGGTAGGGACACAGCCAAACCATATCACTGGGGAAAGGGTACAAGAATCTCTCTGTATTATTTCTTACACCTGCGTGTAACTCCAACATTATCTCAAACATTTTAAAGTTTATTTTAAAAACCAAACAACTATAGTTCCCATTTAAATGTAGGCAGACTGCAGTCCTACTGATTCGGAAGGCTGACATGGAAGGATTGCTTGAGTTTGAGGAGTTTGAGTCTGCAGTGATCTATATTTCTACCACTGAACTCCTGCCTGGACAACAGAACAAGAACCTATCTCTTAAATATTTTATTTTATTTCATTTATTGAGATGGAGTCTCACTCTGTCACCCAGGCTGGAGTGCAGTGGCATGATCTTGGCTCACTGCAACCTCCACCTCCTAGGTTCAAGCAATTCTCCTGCCTCAACCTCGTGAGTAGCTGGGACTACAGGTGCATACCACCACACCTGGCTAATTTTTTTTTTTGTATTTTTAGTAGAGACAGGGTTTCACCATGTTGGCCAGGCTGGTCTTAAACTCCTGACCTCAAGTGATCCGCCTGCCTTGGCCTCCCAAAATGGTGAGATTACAGGTGTGAGCCTCTGTGCCTGGCCAAATCGTTTTTTTTATTAAAGAAACTTTTAATTAAAAATTCTAGCTGGGTGTGGTGGCACATGACTGTGATCCCAGCTATTTGAGGAGCTGAGATGGGAAGATCCTTGAGCCTGGGAAGTGGAGGCTGCACTGGGCCATGTTTGCATGTTTGCACCACTGCATTCCAGCCTGGGTGACAAAGTAAGACCCTGTCACAAGAAAAAGCAAAATTGAAAATAAAAATAACAGAGGTTGTATATCTTAATCTTACAGTCCTAAGATCTGTTTTCAGCATGTACAAAACATATTGAGGATGTACAAAACATAATCCCAGAGTTTAAAACTCTATTTTGAGTGATTCAGGCAAAGATCATCAATAGATGAAATTATAAGATGAAGCCAGGTGTGTTGGCTCACACCTGTAGTCCCAGCATTTTGGGAGGCCAAGGTGGGTAGATCGTTTGAGGCCAGGAGTTTGAGACACAGTGAGACTTTGTCTCTAAAAACAAAGAAACCATGGGATGAAAGGTTTGCCAGGCTCACTCCTGTAATCCCAACACTTTGGGAGACCAAAGTAGGCAGATCATGAGGTCAAGAGATTGAGACCATCTTTGCCAACATGGTGAAACCCCATCTCTACTAAAAATTAGCTGGGCATGGTGGTGTGCACCTGTAGTCCCAGCTACTTGGGAGGCTGAGGCAGGAGAATCACTTGAACCTGGTAGGCAGAGGTTGCAGTGAGCCGAGATTGCACCACTGCAGTCCAGGCTGGTGACAGAGTGAATTCATCTCAAAAAAAAAAAGGGAAAGATTTGATGAGGAGCTCTGCAGTGGAGGAAGTAGGCTAACCCCACACAAACCCACTGTTTGATCTCAGCAAAAGATTTGGGTGGGGACACAGCCAAACCATACCACTGGGGAAAGGGTACAAGGATCTCTCTGAATTATTTCTTACATCTGCATGTAAGAAATAATCTCAGCATTACTGCTGTGTATGCTTCCCTGATGTGATGTATTAGGAAGTACACAGCACCAATGAAGAAGTATTCTTACTAAAAAATAAAAATAAAAAAATAAAAAAGCTGAACCAGAAGATGATCTAGCCTTTAGCACTAACTTCCATTTGACAAGAAGTGTGAGGGGAGAGAGGAACAAGTTAGAGAAAACCATGACTATGCAAGCAGAACACAGGGCATTTTATAGCCCAAACAATGGGTTTCTTGAACAAGCCAATGCATGAAAAGGGTGGAAAGATGGGTGGGACGGCTGAGATTTAAAATAGAAACAAGAAATACAATATAACAACCAAATGCAATATGTAAATCATGTTTGAACCCTAACTTGAACCAATGTAAATGGATATTATTTTTAGTTCTCGATTTGAATTTTTTAAATATTGTTTGAAAATATCGTATTTCCTCTTTTTGATGACTTCTTAAATTCTGCAACTCAGGAGATTGGTCCTAGCACCATAGTCTTTTTCTTTTTTCTTTTTTGAGATGGAGTCTCACTCTTGTCACCTGGGCTGAAGTGCAGTGGCACAACCTCAGCTCACTGCAACCTCCATCTCCTGGGATCAAGCGATTCTCCTGCCTCAGTCTCCCAAGCAGCTGGAACCACAGGCACACCACCATGCCTGGCCAACCTTTGCATTCTTAGCAGACATGGGGCTTCACCACGTTGTCCAGGCTAGTCTCGAACTCCTGACCTCAGGTAATTTGCCCACCTCGGCCTACCAGAGTGCTGGGATTATAGGCATGAGCCACTGCACCTAGCTGTACTGTAGTCTTGAGTTCACTAAATTGTCCCAGGAACTTGCCAGCCTCAGCTGCTTCAGATTTTATGAGGCCTGATGCCTCAGGTGGCTGCCCACTTGGATGCCATGAACTCACTCAGCAGGTGGTCATTGAGTGCCCGAGTTTAGAAGGCTTGGAGTCTGAATTCAATGCTTGCTGTGAAGGCCAAAACTTACATTTTTTTTTTTGAGAGTGCAGTGGCGTGATCTCAGCACACTGAAGCCTCTGCCTTCCGGGTTCAAGCAATTCTCCTGCCTCAGCCTCCCAAGTGACTGGGACTACAGGCACGTGCCACCACACCCAGCTAATTTTTGTATTTTTCATAGAGACGGGGTTTCACCATATTGGCCAGGATGGTCTCAATCTCATGACTTCATGATCCGCCGACGCTGGCCTCCTAAACTGCTGGGATTACAGACGTGAGCCACCATGCCCAGCCAAAACATACATTTTTTTTTTAAGCAGTCAGGGATATTTGAATATGTTCCTGGTATTAGCTGACACCAAAGAATCATTAATTTTGTTAGCACAACAGTGGTATTGTAGTTATGTAAGAAATTGCCTATGATTACTCATATACTGAAATATGTTGATGGCCAGGTGCAGTGGCTCACACCTGTAATTCCAACGCTTTGGAAGGCCAAAGTGGGCAGATTGCTTGAGCCTAGGAATTGGGAGACCAGCCTCGGCAACACAGTGAAACCTTATCTCTACAAAAAACCCCCAAAATTATCCAGGTGTGGTGGTGTGCACCTGTAGCCTCAGCTACTCCAGAGGCTGAAATAGGAAGATCTCTTCAGCTTAGGAGGAGGTCAAGGCTGCAGTGAGCCAAGATCATGCCACTGCACTCCAGCCTGGGTGACAGAGCAAGACCCTGTCTCAAAACAAAACAAAACAAAACAAAAAACAATGAAAACAACAGGAAAGAAATATGTTGAAATAACTAGTATCTTCAATACAATGTTGAATAAGAGTGGACATCATTGTTCTCAATCTTAGGGGCAAAACTTTCTGATTTCATCATTAAATATGTTAGCTGTAGGTTGCCTGGATCCATCCTGCAGACCCCAGCTGCATGATGGATGAATAATGTACATTGACACAGATCTCTTGCCTGTCAGCCCAACTAAGGGGGCTCTGCTGCCTCAGTCTTCAGTGTTGCCTAGTTTGCATTTATTTAGTACAGATTAAATGGCAAAGGTCATGAGTAAACACCACTAGAAGGTAATTAACATTGTGGACCCCCTGAGTAGAGAGCAATCATGCACCCGAGGATGGTTAAAGGTTAGTCTTAGGACCACAAGAGTAAACAAGTTATTCAGATAAACACTTCTACATTCCCTTGTTACTTGCTTTTCTGCTATTAACTTAAGGGAAAGAGGAGTAGGCTGTCTTCACCCAGATCTTTCACTGAAACTATGCAAACTCCACAGCCTTCCAAGAAGGTTTGTGACTGTTTCCTATAATTTTACAATTTCTCCTACCATTCTGACTGAACCCCCACAGTGTTTTGTGTATTCCTTTAAAAAATTATTTTATTTCATTTTTTGTAGGGAAGAGTCTTGCTATGTTGCCTTAGATTGGTCTTGAATTCCTGGGCTCAAGCAATCCACCCATCTTGTCCTCCCAAAGTCTGGCATTCCAGGCATGAGCCAGCACGCCTGGCCTATGGATGCCTTTTATCAGTTTCAGGACTTCCCTTCTATTCCTAGTTGACTGAGAGTCTTTTTTCCCTTTCATGAATAGGTATTAAATTTTGTTAAATGCTTTTTCTGCATCTATTGAGATGGTCATATGGGTTTACAGCTTTTTAGTATAGTAAATTATATTGATTGATTTAAAAATACTAAGCCAACCTAGTATTCCTGGGATGAAACTAACTTGGTCATGATGTATTACTGGTTTTATATACTACTGTATTCATTTTGCTAAGTTTTAAAAGGATTTTTGAAAAAAATAAAAAGATTTTTGTGTCTAGATCCATGAAGGATATGTGTGTAGTTTCTTTTCTTATAACATCTTTGTGTCATTTGGTATCTGGTAATGCTAGCCTCATGAGTTGGTAAATGATCTCTCCTTCTCTATATACTAGAAACATTTGTGCAGAGTTGATATTGTTTCTTCCTTAAGTGTCCAGTGAAGCCACGTAGACGTGGTGTTTTCTTTGTGGAAACATTTTCTTATTAAGAATTCACTATCTATGCCAGACGAGATGGCTCATACCTATAATTCCAGTGCTTTGGGAGGTTGAGTGGGGAGGAATGCTTGAGTCCAGGAGTTTGAAACCAGCTGAGCAATATAGCAAGACCTTCACCATTGCACTCAAACTTAGAAGACAGAGCAAGATGCTGTCTTAAGAAAAAAAATTCAGGTTGTTTTTTTCTTCTTTTTTTCAGATGAGATCTGGCTCTGTTGCTCAGGCTGGAGTGCAGTGGTGTGATCTAAGCTCACTGGAACCTCTGCCTCCTGGGTTCAAACGATTCTCCTGCCTCAGCCTTACAAGTAGCTGATTACAGGCACACACCACAATGCCCAGCTAATTTTTGTATTTTTAGTGGAGATGGGGTCTTACCGTGTTGACCAGGCTGGTCTCCAATTCCTGACCTCAAGTGATCCACCCACCTCAGCCTCCCAAAGTGCTGGGATTACAGGCATGAGCCACTGTGCCCAGCTGTCTCATTTTTGCTTAGCAGGCTTTGGTCGTTTGTGTTTAACAAGGAAATTGTCCATTTCATCTAACTTATTAAATGTATTCACATAAAGGTTTTAATAATCTACCTTATTGTCATTTTAATTTCTGTACAATTTGTAGAGGTGTCTCTTCTGCTCTTTCTGGTGTGGTTAATCTGTGTATTTTCTATTTCACTTATTTTGGCTTTTTTTTTTTTTTTTTTAGATGGAGTCTCGCTCTGTTGCACAGGCTGGCGTTCAGAGGCATGATCTCGGCGCACCGCAACCTCTGCCTCCCGGGTTCAAGCGATTCTCCCACATCAGCCTGTTTTGGCTTTTATCTTTATTATTTATTTTCTCCTGCTAATTTTGGTTTTACTTGGCTCTTCCTTTTTTGGTTTTACTTGGCTCTTCCTTTGTGGTACATGCCTCAGCCGGGTGCAGTGGCTTACACCTGTAATTCCAGCACTTTGGGAGGCTGAGGTGGGAGGATTCCTTGAGGCCAGGAGTTCAAGACCAGCCTGGTAAACATGGTGAGACCCCTTCTCTACTAAAAATACAAAAATTAGCCAGGCATGGTGGCACATGCCTGTAATTCCAGCTACTCAGGAGGCTGAGGCATGAGAACTGCTTGAAACTGGGAGGCCAAGGTTGCAGTGATCTGAGATGACACCACTGCACTCCAGCCTGTATGACAGAGTGAGACTTTGTCTAAAAAAAGAAAAAGTAAATGCTTACATTATTGATTTGAGATATTTCTTCTTTTGTAATATGTCAAAGTGGTGCTCTAAATTTCCTTCAGCACTACTGTGGCTGCATCTCAGAAAATTTGATGTCATGTTTTCACTTTCATTCAGCTGAAAATATGATCGAATTTTCCTTGTGATTACATATTTGACCCATGGGTTACTTAATTTCCAAATATGGGGGAATTTTCCAGATATCATTCCATTATTCTTTTCTTTTCTTTTCTTTTCTTTTTTTTTTTTTTTTGAGACCGAGTGTTGCTCTGTTGCCAGGCTGGAGAGCAGTGGATGATCTTGGCTCACTGCAACCTCTCCCTCCTGGGTTCAAGCAATTCCCCTGTCTCAGCCTCCCGAGTAGCTGAGAATACAGGCCTGCACCACCAAGCCCAGCTAATTTTTTGTATTTTGGTAGAGACGGGGTTTCACCATGTTGGCCAGGATGGTCTTGATCTCCTGACCTCGTGATCTGCCTGCCTTGGCCTCCCAAAGTGCTGGGATTACAGGTGTGAGCCACCATGCCCAGCCCATTCCATTATTATTTTCTATTTTTCTCTTTTCTCCTATTTATTTACTTATTTTCAGTTCCCTCTCAGGCTCTAAACTCTGTTATTATTTTCTAGTTTAATTCCATTGTGTTCAGAGATGTACTTTTTATGATTGAAATCCTTTAAAATTTATCTGTTTATTTATTTATTTTTAAGATGGAGTCTCACTCTGTTGCCCAGGCTGGAGTGCAGTGGCCTGATCTCGGCTCACTGCACTCTCTGCCAACCACCAAGTTTAAGTGATTCTCCTGCCTCAGCCTCCTGAGTAGCTGAGATTACAAGGGCATGCCACCACTCCTGGCTAATTTTTGTTATTTTTAGTAGAGATGGGGTTTCACTGTGCTGCCCAGGCTGGTCTCAAACTCCTGACCTCAGGTAATCCACATGCCTTGGCCTCCCAAAGTGCTGGGATTATAGGCATGCATGAGCCACCACTCCTGGCCTCTTTTACATTTATTAAGACTTATTTTATGCCTCCAAATATGGTATAACTCGGTGGATAGGCACTTGAATACATATTCTGCTGTTGTTGGACATTACATTAATGTTGTTTATGTGGAATTGGTTAATAGCATTGTTTGAATCTTGTATACCTTTACTGAGGTATGACTGCCTTTTACTTGTGAGCATTTATATCATTTATATTTAATGTAATTATTGATATGATTGGGTTTAAATCAATTTTGCTATTGGTTTTTCATTTGTTCCATTTGTCTATTGGTCTTTTTTCTCTTTTCTTTTGTATTTGGAGACAGATTTGCCCTCTGTTACCCAGGGTGGAGTGCAGTAGAGCTATCACAGTTCACTGCTGCTGGGCATTGGTCCATTTTTCTGTATCTTTTTTTTTTTTTTTTTTTTTTTTTTTTATAAAGGGCCTCCCAATGTTGCCCAGGCTAGAATATCAAACTCCTGGGCTCAAGTGATCCTCCTGCCTTAATCTCCCAAAGTGTTGGGAATACAGGTGTAAGTCACCAGAGCCAGTCAGTTTTATCCCCCCACTTAGGTACAGAATTCAATGCCAACAGTTCTCTTTTTTTCAACACTTTAAGCATGTCACTCCACGGGGACGCTGTCTGGAGACTTCAGAAGCCTCATCCTCCAGGACCACAGGGCAGGCAGGACAGCCCTTAGAGCCGCTGCACCCCTTAAGCTCCCTTTGGAGGAGACAAAAACCCGAGACAGTTTCGTGGCGAGGCCGAGGGAGGTGGGATGATGAGGCAGGGAGGCCCGAGGTGTCCCCGCCCTTTAGGATCTTCCCAACCCTTGGACCCCCTCACGCTTGGGGACGTTGAGAAGTGTTGAAATCTCCAAGACGCGAGTCACGGGCAAGAAGCCACAGCCATTTCGCCGCTTGCTCCACGCAAGTGCAGACGGTGCCAGTGCTCCTCGGAGTCGAGCGCGTGGGCGGCGTGGGGCACCTTCGGCCGCGTCCACAGCTCCGCCCCCCTGTGGGCGGGGCCCGAGCCAGTCTTTAAAGCCCCGCGGCTGCCCGCTCAGGGGCTGGAGCTGCCGACCACTGCGCGCCGCGCCCGGGTTGTCGCCATCTCTTGTTGCCGCCGTCATGTCCCAGCAGCTGTCCCGGGCCCGGCCCGCCACGGTGCTGGGCGCCATGGAGATGGGGCGCCGCATGGACGCGCCCACCAGCGCCGTAGTCACGCGCGCCTTCCTGGAGCGCGGCTACACAGAGATAGACACGGCCTTCGTCTATGCGGACGGCCAGTCCGAGACCATCCTGGGCGGCCTGGGGCTCGGGCTGGGCGGCAGCAACTGCAGAGGTAACTGGCCCCTGATCCTCCCCCTGCCCTGTGCAAAGCTGAGCCCGTCCCCAGCCATGCACCACGCCGACTCCCTGGCCCCAGGCAGCACCGACGGCTTCGTCCCCCATCCCACTCCCGTCCACCCTGCAGCTCAGGGAACCCCAGGCTCCTCAGGCACATCTAGCTCTGGACAACTGGACGGTGCTTTGTCCGGAATCCTTTTCTTTGGTCTTGTCGTCCGGGAGGTAACCCAGCACGCTCATGGACGCCTGGATGACTTGGTCTCGCCTGGAATGACTTGGCTAGCCCCTCTCTGGGGCACGAAAACCATTGGAATCTGGCATGATGCAGCTCCTGTCCCCACCTGTACCCTTCAGGTGCCCTTGGCAGGCCTGATCTGCATTCTGTTCTTATCGCCTGGCAGTTCCTGGCACAGTGCTAGATTAGACTTTGGACCCAGCACACTCTCTACTTCCTCCTCCTCTCGTGCCAGTCGTAGCCCTTGACTTTGCTCTGAGTACCTTGCACTCACCAGCGGGCCTCACCAGGGTGGCAGTGCCCGGGAGCCTTGGCAGCTCCCTCAGCACGATGGGGAATTTGGCGTGGTACAGAATCTCACTGCCCTCTCTGTGGGAGGCTCTGTCTGAGGCTATTGGAGACAAATGGACACTAACCCACTCCAGGAAGCTCCAGTTCTAGAGATGGCTGGTGAGCCCAGAATGAGCCCTTCCTGGGAGGGACTCTGTGAAGAAAGAATGGATAGGAATTTGCCAGGAGGAGTAAGAGGGGCAAGGGCATCAGGGCGGTGGGCGTCGGTGTGCAAAGGCAATGTGATTTGGCAATTCTGAGGGTGCTGGAGGAGGCAGGTGTAGCCCTAGGGGAGGAAGTGTGTATAGGGGAGGAGGAGCAGCTCTCAGTCAGATGCCATTTGCAGTGCTTAGGCTGTTGCCTGGCAGGCACACAGTGAGGGCTGGGAAATGTTAGCTGTTCCTTTGTTCTCAATATTAGAACCATTTGCCTCCTTCCACTCTGAGTGTCTGAGTGGAGTCTTGTCCGTTTCTCCTCTGCCCTCCTGCCAGCCTAAGAGACTTTCCAAGTGTGAAAAGTGGGAAGAGGACTTTCTACTCACCTGTTAGTCCAGCCCACTAGGAACTAGGTTACTTTTTATTCACCACATGGTACATCCCAAACAAAAGGAGCCTAGTGCACGCATCTCAGTGTCACACTTTTTTTTTTTTTTTTTTGAGACAGAGTCTCGCTCTGTTTCCCAGCCTGGAGTGTGGTGGTGCGATCATGGCTCACTGCAACCTCTTCCTCCCGAGTTCAAGCAATTCTCCTGCCTCAGCCCCCAGAGTAGGTGGGATACAAGCACACACCACCATGTGCAGCTAATTTTTATAGTTTTGGTACAGACGGGGTTTCGTCATGCTGGCCAGGTTGGTCTCGAACTCCTGACTTCAGGTGATCTGCCCGCCTTGGCTTCCCAAAGTTCTGGGATTATAGGCTTGAACCACCATGCCCAGCCTCAATGCTACACTCTTTCCAGATCACCTGGCTGCCACTCAGTAAGAGCTCTGATCTTATTTCAGATTTTCTGACTTTTTTTTTTTTTTTTTTTTGAGATGCAGTCTCACTCTATCGCTCAGGCTGGAGTGCACTGTCTCCATCTTGGCTCACTGCAATCTCTGCAGCCCAGGTTCAAGTAATTCTCCTGCCTCAGCCTCTCGAGTAGCTGGGATTACAGGCACCTGCCACTGTGCCTGGCCAATTTTTGTATTTTTTAGTACAGATGAGGTTTCACCGTCTTGGCCAGGCTGGTCTTGAACTTCTGACCTCATGATCCACCCGCCTTGGACTCCCAAAGTGCTGGGATTACAGGCATGAGCCACCGCACCTGGCTTTTTTTTTTTTTTTTTTTTTTTTTTTTTAAGACAGGGTCTTGTTCTTTTGCCTACACTGGAGGGCAGTGGTGCGATCATGGCTCATTGCAGCTTTGACCTCTCAGGGCTGAAGCAACCCTCCCACCTCAGCCTCCCAAGTAGCTGGGATTACTACAGGACTATGCCACCACACCCGACTAATTTTTTGTATTATTCATCCAGACAAGAGTCTAACTTTGTTGCCCAGGCTGGTCTCAAACTTCTGGGCTCAAGTGATCCTCCTACCCTGGCCTTCCAAAGTGCTGAGATTACAGGTGTGAGTCACCGCAGATCTGCACCCTCTGCTTGGCCCTTAGTTTTGATTTTTTTATCTTTTCTAATCCTTCTCTTCCGTCTTTGAGTCCAAGGTTGCCTAGGCCAACGTCCTCAGATCTCAGATCTGAAGTGAAGTGCACACTGAGAAGCAGAGGCGTGGTTTGGAAAGATTCCTAATGAATAGTACTTTAAACCTGCTCCCTGCCAGATCTCAAGGGCTCCAGTGACTGCCCTCCTGCTAGCCTGTGTGACTTTCTAAGTATGAAAAGTGGGAAGAGGACTCTCCACTCACCTGTTAGTTTGGCCCACTTGGAACTAGGATCCCCTTTTTTTTTTTTTTTTTTTTTTTGGAGACAGGCTCTCATTCTGTCGTCCAGGCTGGAGTGCGGTGGCACGATCTTTGCTCACTACAGCCTCGATCTCCCAGGCTCACGTGATCCTCCCAACTCAGCTTCCCAAGTAGCTGAGATTACAGGCATGCGCCATCATGCTTGGCCAATCTCTGTATTTTTTGTAGAGACGGGGTTTCACCATTTTGCCCAGGCTGGTCTTGAACGCTTGGGCTCAAGAGATACACCCACCTGGGCCTCTCTAAGTGCTGGGATTACGAGGGTGAGCCACTTTGCCTATTCTCCAGCTAGGATTTTTTTCTTTTCTTTTAAGACAGAGTCTTGCTCTGGCACACAGGCTGGAGTGTAGTGGTAAGATCTCGGCTTACTGCAACCTCTGCTTCCTGGGTTCAAGCGATTCTTGTGCCTCAGCCCCCCAAGTAGCTGGGACTACAAGTGTGAGCTACCGAAGCCAGCCTCCAACTAGGATTCTTAATAGGGGGCAGAGCGCAATGTGTTTAGCTCACTTCTTTCATTTTTAGACAGTTTTGCTCTGTCTCCCAGGCTTGAATGCAGTGGCATGATCTGGCCTCACCAAAACCTCCACCTCCCAGGTTCAGGTGATTCTCTTGCCTCAGCCCTCCATGTAGCTGGGATTACGTGCATGCACCACCATGCCCATGTAGGTTTTGTATTTTTTGTTGGCCAGGCTGGTCCCAAACTCCTGACCTCAAGTGACCCGCCCACCTTGGCCTCCCAGAGTGCTGGGATCATAGGTGTGAGCCACTATGCCTGGTCTTGAGCTTACTCCTAAATCACTTGATTGGCCACTCACTGATCTGTTCTATCCAGTAAGTCTAATTGATACCTGCCTTTCCTTCCCAAGGGCACATATGAGGCCTCTTGGGTCTCTTTTCTTAATTCCTGCTATAGTCAACTTGCTGATCTCCCCATTTCCCGGCCTGCTTTCTGTCCATGCTGCATTCAGAATCACCAGAACCACCACCTCTTTCCCCATCTTGAAAGCCTTCAGAGTTGGCCAGGTGCAGTGGCTCACGCCTGTAATCCCAGCATTTTGGGAGCCCAAGGCGGGTGGATCACCAGGTCAGGAGATTGAGACCATCCTGGTCAACATGGTGAAACTCCGTCTCTACTAAAAATACAAAAATTAGCCAGGCATGGTGGCACATGCCTGTAATCCCAGCTACTCAGGAGGCTAAGGCAGGAGAATCGCTTGAACCAGGGAATCAGAGGTTGCAGTGAGCTGAGATCACACCGCTGCCCTCCAGCCTGGCAACAGAGCAAGAAAGCATAAAAAAAAAAAAAAAAAAAAAAGCCTTCAGAGGCTCCCTACAGCCTTCTAAAGTCCAGGCTCTCTGGGGTGCACTCAGGGCCCTTAGGCATCAGATCTGTGGTCCCTTCTTTTGTACCAAGGGCCCCCGTGATCCTGGTGCTCTGGAAACATGACTCCTACACATGGCTTTCCACACACCTCTTGCTTGCCTCTGAGCTTTGGCTGCATCCCCACACTCTGGAATGAGCTGTTCACCGTTCCCCACCTAGTGGCCTCTGACTTCCCCTTGGAGATTCTGATTCAGATTCTAAGGAAAGCCTTTCTGCGCTCCCAGCAGGCCTCGCACCCCTATGCTGTGGGTTTCTCTAGTGCCCTGTGCATCTCCCTGCCTCCCTTACTCTAGAGTGGTCCCTTAGGCTGTGAGCCCTGGACAGCAGGGATCAGCTCCTCTCCCTGCCCCTCATGCCTGGCACATCCAGCTGCACCATGGTGATAGTAGTGGCAACTCATAATGAGCACTTTTATCCAAGTTCTGATCCATCCTCAAGATCTCTCTGCAAGATGGCACCATTTTCACTGTCACGTTGATAGTTACAGGAGGCCGTCAAATGCCTCTGCAGATCGGGGCAGGCCCCCAGTGAAACCCCACCTACAGGCCAAAGACAGTTTAAAGCCTGAAAGCCAAGCTACAAGTGAAGTTCTCGGACAGGATTGAGAAGCTGTCTTCCTGTTTGGCACACTTTCCTCTGATTAGTCTCCACTCTTCACCTATTTCACACATACCCACCCTTTCCTAATCAGTTTTCTACACTGCTGTGGCCACCTTTGAGCGGTGTCTTGGTGTGTTTGCCTTAACCTTTTTTGCATACTAGCAAACCAATCAGCACGCACTCCCCATTCTGAGTCCATAAAAAACCCCGGACCCAAACACACCACCGAATGGCAGGGGTGAAGGACCCTGAACTGCCCTACCCCTGGGTCCCTCTCCACTGAGAGCTCACCTTTCATTTGTCATCATATCCTCACTCTTTTTGGACGTATGTCAAGAGCTCAGGAATCTCAGAACACAGGTATAAGCTATCATACAGGCAGACTGGGGCGCGTCTGGCCCAGCCGCAGACTGAGCCGATATACAAGCCAGACTTGGCCAGGCCCAGCGGGCAGGGTGCCTCCAGCGGCAGGTAGTGGGGTCTGGGCAGGGGGGCATCAGTGACTGGAGATCCCAGCTGGAAAAGTGACTGAGAAAATTCCTGGGACAACGTTATAGTTGAAGGGATCAAGACGCGGGCTAAGTAACTTGGTGAAGATTGCAGAGTTAGTCATAGCAGAGCTTGAATATGAACTCAGCCTTCTCTCTTAACCATTATACCAGACCCCCTTCCAATGTTTGATCAACTGGCCTGAATTTTCTTTTTTCTTTTCTTTTTTGAGATGGAGTCTCACTCTGTCGCCCAGGCTGGAGTGCAGTGGCGTAGTCTTGGCTCACTGCAACCTCCACCTCCTGGGTTCAAGCAATTCTCCTGCCTCCTGAGCTGGGATTACAGGCATGCACCACTGTGCCCTGCTAATTTTTGTATTTTTGGTAGAGACCATGTTTCACCATGTTGGCCAGGTTGGTCTCAAATTCCTGACCTCAGGCAATCCACCTACCTCAGCCTCCCAAAGTGCTGGGATTATAGGCATGAGCCAATGCACCCGACCCTGAATTTTCATTTCTCTCTCCTCTCAGTGAAAATTCATACCAAGGCCAATCCACTGTTTGGGAACTCACTGAAGCCTGACAGTCTCCGGTTCCAGCTGGAGACGTCACTGAAGCGGCTGCAGTGTCCCCGAGTGGACCTCTTCTACCTGCACATGCCAGACCACAGCACCCCAGTGGAAGAGACACTGCGTGCCTGCCACCAGCTGCACCAGGAGGTGAGGGGACCCCTGAGCTCTGGGAGGTGGTCCGCCACTGCTCTCCTTATCCTGATCCCACTCATGAGCGCAGAGGCACCGGGGTGGTCCCATGGTGCAGCAGGATACAGCCCCACTCCCAGGTGCCCCACCCTGCCTCCCCTTCCTGGTCTGGGCTGCTGGGTTCTGACTGGAGCCTCACTCATGCAGGGCAAGTTCGTGGAGCTTGGCCTCTCCAACTATGCCGCCTGGGAAGTGGCTGAGATCTGTACCCTCTGCAAGAGCAACGGCTGGATCCTGCCCACTGTGTACCAGGTGAGGGCCAGGGCTGCAGAGGCCACAGTCTCCAGGACTCCTGCTCATCATGGGCTCTCTTTGCCCCTCTGACTGCCCCCTGTGCCCTCTGCCTAGCAGCCACTCCCCTGCTGAAACCTGCAGATGGCTCCCAGTTACCCTCAGGATGCCATTCAAGCTCCTCAGCCTGGCCACTGGGCATCTGCTTCCTTCCTGCCTGAGTGTGCACCTTGGTCCCTTTCTTCCCCACCTCGCCCTGCACTCAGCAACCCACCCTCCCCGCCACTGCCCCTTCTCTGGGAGAAGAGTTCAGGTCTCACACAGGTGTGTCTTCCCTTGGAAGCTTTTCTAGATGGGCCCAGAAGACCCTGAGACCTCAGGTCCTCTTTTACCTCCTTATCACTCATTCCACAACAAATGTTTGTACATCTGCTTGGTGCCAGGCACTGGTCACAGAACTTTCTAGTATACTATGTTTGCCTCTACTTGATTATAACTGTTTATACTTGACCTTACTATAAATCCTTGAGGGAAGGGACCTTGTCCTTTTGGCTTAAGCATATAAATCTGACAACCAGCTTATAGTTGGTGCTCATGAAAGTTGGCTGAATGAATGAATTTTCCTTGGGCATAAGCCCCCTTCACCAGCACCAGTAAGAATAAGTATATGCCCAGATGGTTAAGGTCCTAGAATTGTTAACGTCTGAAATAAGGGTTCTACAAGGGTAAATTTGAAGTCTCTTCTTCTGACACGTCCACCCTTTCCCTGGGGTCCCTCTCCCTGCAGGGCATGTACAACGCCATCACCCGGCAGGTGGAACCGGAGCTCTTCCCCTGCCTCAGGCACTTTGGACTGAGGTTCTATGCCTACAACCCTCTGGCTGGTACGTGGAGCATTCCTGGCCCTGTCTCAGCCTATTCCTGACCCAGTGATGCCCAGCCTGGGACGTGGGAGGCAGGGAAGGTTTGACAAGAGGCTGGGCTGCGTCCTTCACCCCTCCTGGGTCCCTGCCCCTCCCGTAGTCCAGAGCCCTGAGGGACATGGCAGCTTCTGGGGCACTCTGGGCCTGGGGGCTGATTGCTGCCTTCCCGCAGGAGGCCTGCTGACTGGGAGGTACAAGTATGAGGACAAGGATGGGAAACAGCCCGTGGGCCGCTTCTTTGGGACGACATGGGCAGAGTTGTACAGGAATCGGTGAGCAGGGGTGCCTGGTGAGGATGGCTATGGTGGGGTCTGCTTTATGTGGAAAGAAGTCCTGGGCTGCTCCTGGGGTGAGGCCTTTCCTCACTGCTGCACCTCCTCCCCTGCATTCCTCAGGAATTCCCAAACCCTCCGTGGGTTTTCTTGTTGTCTTGAGACCTCCAGGAATAAATGAGGCTCCCTGGACTTTGGGGTCTTGAAGTCGTAGCTCCTTCCTGAAAAATCACCTGCTAGGAAGGAAAGAAAGAGCCCTGGAGGGAGGTCTGCTCCATCTGAGCAGCCCCTGTGTCCCTAGGGAAAGTAAGTTCAGGCTGATGAGTCCTCAGGAGTAAAGATTCGTTGAAGTCTCTGGTGAGGGGGCTGGCATCCTGGGTGCCCAGTGAAGTGGGAGACCTGTGACTCTAGAGGACACCTGCTCCTCAGGACTGCAGGGTGTGGGGTGGGGCAGTGGCCCTGGATGGCTCTTCGGTTGTGGCTCCCAGTGTGACCCCCATGGTATTGACCCCTGTGCCACTGTACCCCCTTTCTAGCTACTGGAAGGAGCACCACTTCGAGGCCATTGCCCTGGTGGAGAAGGCCCTGCAGGCCGCGTATGGTGCCCGTGCCCCCAGCATGACCTCGGCTGCCCTCCGGTGGATGTACCACCACTCACAGCTGGAGGTAGGCAGCGACCTGGGTGCTCAGCTTCTGCCCTTCCAGGGGAACCAGGAATACCTTTAGGTGAAGGCTAAAACATTTGTTTTCTTGATTTCTCAGAAAGTTCTCTTTCTTCCAACTCTCACAAACACTCTTCCCACTGGTCTTTTTCTATTTTTTATTTTTTTGGAGACAGAGTCTCCCTCTGTCACTCAGGCTGGAGTACAGTGGTGCAATCTTGGGTCACTGCAACCTCTGCCTCCTGGGGTCAAGCGGTTCTCCTGCCTCAGCCGCCTGAGTAGCTGGGATTACAGGCCTGCACCACCATGCCCTGCTAATTTTTTGTATTTGTAGTAGAGATGGGTTTCACCATGTTGCCCAGGCTGGTCTCGAACTCCTAAGCTCAGATAATTTGATTTGTCCTCCTCAGACTCTGAAAGTGCTGGGGTTACAAGTGTGAGCCACTGTGCTTGGCTTTCCCACTGGTCTTTGATTGTATCTGAGTGTCAGGATTTGTTTTTTTTATTTATTTTATTTATTTATTATTATTATTATTATTATTATTTTGTCTAAACATTCCACACTGCAGGGGTGTCAGGATTTGTAATAAGGGCTTCAGGACAGGGATTTCCTTATTCCTTAGACTTTATGAGATATGATTATCCCAGTGTTATTGATGAGGAAACTGAGGTTCACTCAGCTATTAAAGGGGCAGACATTTTAACACTGAGTGTAAAGCCCACTAGTCTCATTTTTTTGGTGGGAGCTGGAGTTTCCCTCTCTCAGTGCCTCATGTCTTCCTCATTCAAATTTATATCCAGCTCCAGCCTTAGATGTTGGCGAGTGTCTAGCATATATACAGTAGGTGATCAATAAATGGGTGCTAGGTGCTCTACATAATTTTTCACACCCGTGACCATGTTGAAAATAGAGAAGAGGTTGCAAACATTTTCTCCCATTCTGTAGGCTGCCTGTTCAATCTGGTGATAGTTTCTTTTGCGGTGCAGAAGCTCTTTAGTCTAATTAGATCCCATTTGTCTATTTTGCTTGTTGCCATTGCTTTCAGTGTTTTAGTTATGAAGTCTTTGCCCATGCCTATCTCCTGAATGATACTGCCTAGGTTTTCTTCTAGGGTTTTTATGGTTTTAGGGCTTATGTTTAAGTCTTTAATCCAT